>APFE030643669.1:127417-245074 GCA_000404065.3 Pinus taeda
GTGAAATATGAAAAGAAACATCTTTTTTTATTTTTGAGTAAGTTGGCAGAATTATCATGCATGTGCTTTAACTGTTTTTTACTGTGCAGAGATGAATTGGTGAAAGGAAATGCTTGCAGGAGGTTGGGAAGGTTAGAAGAGGGCCTAAGGGGTCCCTAGCACCCTTCCAGAGAGTTTCACAGTGATCAGATCTCAAGAAATCGCTTTCGTGAGCTTCTACAGGAAGTCTGCAAGGGTTCTATAGGATGTTCTGTAATTTCTACAGGATGTTCCGAAAAGAGGATTTTGGAGGGTTGATGGAGGAAAAACGGTGGGAAAGTGGACATGGAGGTTGGATAAGAATTTTAATGGGTCTAGGACCTGGTGGATAGAGCTGAGGAGTGATGAGGATGGTTGGATCTGTTCAAGGAGGGGTAGAGCAATGTTGCACAAAAATAAGGAAATTAGGTCAAAGTGGGAAAATGTGGCAAATGAAGGGAAAGAATCTGAGTTAGGGGATGGAGCAGGTTGCATTGATGGAAGAAGGGTAGGAAAGGATGGATCACAGGTGATCTGCACACAATCTCTCAAAACGAATCAAAGAAAGACTAAAAAATAAGAGATCTAGCTATTTTGACCTACTTTGACCTATAAACCAAGAATATGATGAACAAAAGTTTGTTGGCAGAAAATCATGCAAGATAACTATGGAAACTGAGCAAAAAAAGATTCTAAACATGCTAGTACAACTGGTATCAACTTTCCTAACTAAAAATCTAACACTAGCAATTGCATGAAGAGGCAAAAACGGTGTTTTTGGTGGCAGCAAGGACACCTTGGTACCAGCTCATAGTCCCACTAAGGGAGAGGTGAGATCAGAGGTGCTTGATAGCCTTTTTCTAAAGATCTTCTCTATTATTAACCTATCAAATCAACTTGAACATGAAAAGCTACTTTAACTATCAAAAGCAACCTAAGTAACAAAACAAGATTTTAATTTAAATAGCATATTTTATTCCAAGAATGCAACAAAGACACATAAAAGTAAAAAAATGAGGTACTGGGCACTTGGGTTGGGCCCAACCCCAAGATCTACAGCCTCCTAAGAGATATTAGAGCTGGTGCAAAGCTTAATTCATCTTTATTGATCAAAATAATAGTTACATTCCAAAAATTGTCTACAAGGAAAAGCTCGAAAATGTGTTGAAATGCAGAGCTAACCTACTGCCTAAAAAATGACTAAAATCGAACTGCCAATTAGCTAACTAAAATGAGGCCCTAAGCCTTCTTATTTATACAAATTGAGGACCCTAATAGCCCTCCTAAACTTTAGGAACTCGGTTGCCAAAACTTGTAGTTAACAACTTTACTAGCCCTTGCTCGACTGCCCTTGTGATAATTAATGTGGTGGCCCTTGAACTCCGAGCTGATGGTGGAGAACTCAAGGTAAGGGCCCATAAATGAAGGGGACACCTTCCTACAAATCCTCTTCCTTGTTCTTCCACGAATTTGGCTACCAAATGCTCATTAAAACCTTTGATTTTGTCTCAAAATTGACCAAAAAACTACACAAAGCACCCATTAGACTTGTTAGCATAATAACTAACCCAATTCACTCTATTAGCATAAATATAATAAAAAACATGCAATAAACTAATGAGAATGATGGATTAAGTCGAATTAGGAGGTTGAATGAGCCCATATAATTATCCATTTTTGGGGCTCATCATCACCCCCTACTAAAAGTGTTGCTTATCCTCTGAGCAACTAATCTATCTCTTCATCTTTGATGGCCCTGGTGGCCTCCCTGTCATGCCAAGCTTCTAAGGTGATGTCCTCTTCTCGGTCATGAAACCATGCTTTTCTCTCTGCTTCTTCCCACTGCCTATGCTCATTTTCTTGTAGCAGTTTCGTTAGTGCCTCAACCTCAGCCGGAGCTTGTCCTCTCTTTGTTGTTCATCAGATTTTTCCTTGTCTTTCCTTCTTCCTGTGATTGTTTGGCCGCCTTTTCCTCCAATTTTTGTCTCTCTTAGCTTAGCCCGAGTTTCCTGTAGAGAATTCTCAGCTTCCTGTAGAACTGTCTCAGCTTCCTGTAGAGCTATCTTTGAGTCCATCATCTGAATTCTCTCTCTCCAAGTGAAAGTTTTTAGCTTCCTAATTCATAGGTGATAGATATCTTTGAAGGAGACTCCTCCTTTTGTTTAGCTGTTGTGTCCTTAATGACAATTTGCTCCTTTGACTGTGACTGGAGTCTGCCTACTTTGATTTGTACGCTCCTCCTCGCTTTAAAGTACATGGAGGTTTGCCTCTTTCTCTTCCTTTTTGGTCTTGGAGGTATGCTAATGGTGGCAAGCACAGCTACTGCCCCCTGGCCAAAATCTCAGGTGATTTCTCCTCTTGCTGTTCTGTTTTCATGCTTCATGTAGAAACTGTTTCCATGCTTCCTGTAGAAAGTTCGGTGTCAACTGTTTCGGTCTGCTTGGCTGGATGTGTCTTTCCTTTTAATTTCTATGTGGTTGCCTTGGTTGTGACAACTTTCATTTGGGATTTCTTGGCCTTTTTCTTCCCAACTTTTTTCTTTTTTCGCCCTCTCTATTTTTGTTGTTGTCTCCTTTTCTGCCTCATGCTCAACGGTCATGTCATATTCCTCTTTTTCCTTTTGTTCTTCCTCTGTTTTTCCCTCTGCTTGAATGTTTTGTGCTCCCTCATCAATGTTCTTCTCAATTTCTTCAGTTGGCATGGTGTTGAGTTTGTGTTTTAACCAAAAAAAGAAAATGCTCAAGTGGGAAAAAAAACACAGTCAATCACTGAAATAGAGGACAGTTGAATTCGGTCTTTTTTGAACCCAAGAAGGAATTTTTCATGTGCTCTTTACAACATCAAATGGCAGTAATTCCCTTGTGCTAAAACTGTTGTCACATCGAATTTGTCTGTTTGTTTATGAAAGAAATTTTTTACAGAGTAGAGCATAAGGACACTAGTTTTTTCAACACATTGATAGATAGGTAAATTCGGGTTTTTCCACACACACATGTTGGTTTCTACCGCTGCATGTCTTTCTTGCAAGGGAATTTTTTATTTTCTTTTTTAAAACTGATGAGGATATTTCGGATGCAGAAGAAAAAAATGGGTAAACTCAGTGAATCATACAGGCAGATTTCCACTGCTCTCAATGCACAGGGAAACTTTTTACTCTCATTTTTCAATTTAATGTCGTGTTCAATTCACCTTTTTGCACCAACAAATCATGCACAAATAATTTTCCCCGATCCTACCTTGTTTTTAGCTTGAAATTCGTTGAAAATCTCAGGTTTTCTTTCTACATGGTTGTTTTCTGCGTTTCCTATAGAAGCCTTCCTGTCAAACAAAATTGCGCTTCCTGTAGAGCCCGATAAGCAGGAGGGTTTAAAAAAAATGGCCGAGAAAGACCGGTTCGCTGCTATGGAGGTGGTATGGAGCTTATTGCAGCTGCAGGGATAATGAGAGAATGGAAACAACGGTGGTGAGAGTTCGATTGGCTGTTTATGGAGATTTCCATTGATGGAGGGTGAGCTGGCCAATTGCATGTTGGCCCCATGCATACCATTTAAACAGCCACCACTAATCACGTCCATCACGTTCGTCAAACTGCTTTTTCTCTGCCTGTAATCATGTCCATCAATCACGCTAGATTGTAAACAGTCACCATTACCTATTTTCAGATTTCTTCCTGAGATGGCTGAGCACACGTGTCGTATTCACCCACCGAGCGCTGTTCGAACTGGATGAGGATGGCCAGTTAGTTGGCCACTGAGTTTTTAATCACAACCATCTCATTTTTCACACAGTTCTCAAATTACATTCATGCAACAGAGGATAAGTTTAGTCACGTACTTGGAAGATGAATGTGGTTGCTGTGAGGTGTTATGGCCTTTCCTTCTGCTACATGCATTTGATTCTGTGGATGCATGCCTGGATCCTTTATGCTATAAGATTTTTGTTGTCTGGTGTTTGGTTATTTTTCTTGTGCAGGTATCCTCTGGCCAGATCTAAGCTGCAGCAGTGAGTTTCATCATTCAGATTTGCACCTAAATGCTGCTGATGCTGGATTTTTACAGGACAGTAACTTGTTTTCTCCATAGCTCCCAAACGATAGATCGGATTGAGTTGAAACTTTTTGAGCATGCTTCTATCATCATTATGCACCTCCCATAGCAAAATTGTGATCAATGGATGCACAAATATCGCGAAAACTGAAAATGGTTGAAGATTATAGAAGTCAATTTCTTGGAAACCATGCATCGGAATCGGCTGAAACTACTTGGATAGGTTACTATCACCCATATTCATCTCCCCATGAAATAGATTTTGAAACGGATGCATGGATATGGAGAAAATGCAAAAATAGCTAAAGGTGATGGAGGCTTATTTCTTGGAAACCGTGCACCAGAATTGGCTGAAATTGCTCGGGCATGTTGTGTCATCCCTATACAACTCCCCATGTAACTGTTTTGCAAATGGATACACGGTTTTCAAGTTAGGGAAAAAACAAATTTCAGCACTATGTATTTTTGCTTCCAAACATTCTGCAGTTTTTTGCATGGAAAGAAAAATGAGCTTGGGCTATAATGCAGACTTGGAATTGATGGGAGAGAGCTTTGAAGATTGTAGGAAGACTTATGAACCTTTTAGGAAGCTTCCATGTTTGCCAAACTGCTTTTTAAAATCCATTTCCAGCCTTCTGTAATTTCTACAGGAACTTCTTGTAGAAAACACAGTTTTCATAAAAGAAGCACAATGAGGTGGAAAAAATGACGGAGAAAGGTGAGGGATGGAAGCAGGGTTGGCTACAGGCCTAACAAACAGATTCCAACCTTTAGAGTCCCCTCCAAAATTGATTTTGGCTCGCCCGAAGGTTCTACACGATGTTTCCTATAGAAATACAGAACTCCCTGTAGAAAGCCCGGAACTTCCTGTAGAAGGTGGAATCTCGACCTGAATGTGATCAAATCCTAGGAACGGCATGTGGCCATGGAGGGAGTGTCTGTAGGGATGTCCTGTAGCCTGGTATGAACCCCTATCCTTGTTTTGTGCAACCCTCCTTATCTGCAATGTATTCCCTGCAACCTGCAATTATTTCACAAAGATTAGGCCTGTTTTTTTTTTTAAAACAACTAGGGCGCTTCATAGAGGTTTTCACCCTAATTGTCTGTCAGGTGCTCATTAAAACTTTTGATTTTGTCTCAAAATTGACCAAAAAACTGCACAAAGCACCCATTAGACTTGTTGGCATAATGACTAACCCAATTCACTATATTAACATAAATATAATAAAAAACATACAATAAACTAATGAGAATGGTGGATTAAGTCGAATTAGGAGGCTGAATGAGCCCATATAATTATCCATTTTTGGGGCTCATCATCACACCCTACTGAAAGTGTTGCTCATCCTCTAAGCAACTAATCTATCTCTTCATCTTTGATGGCCCTGGTGGCCTCCCTGTCATGCCAAGCTTCTGAAGTGATGTACTCTTCTCGGTTATGAAACCATGCTTTTCTCTCTGCTTCTTCTCACTGCCTGTGCTCCTTTTCTTGTTGTAGTTTTGTTAGTGCCTCAACCTCAGCCGGAGCTTGTCCTCTCTTTGTTTTTCATTAGATGTTTCCTTGTCTTTCCTTCTTCCTGTGATTGTTTGGCCGCCTTTTCCTCCAATTTCTCAGTCTCTCTTAGCTTAGCCCAAGTTTTCTGTAGAGAATTCTCAGCTTCCTCTAGAACTATCTCAGCTTCCTGTAGAGCTTTCTTTGAGTCCATCATCTGAATTCTCTCTCTCCAAGTGAAGGTTTTTGGCTTCCTCATTCATAGGTGATGGATATCTTTGAAGGAGACTCCTCCTTTTGTTTAGTTGTTGTGTCCTTAATGACAATTTGCTCCTTTGACTGTGGATAGGGTCTGTCTATTTTGATCTGTATGCTCCTCCTCACTTTAAAGTACATGGAGGTTTGTCTCTCTCTTCCTTTTTGGTCTTGGAGGTGTGCTAATGGTGGCAAGCACGGCTGCTACCTCCCTGGCCAAAATCTCAGGTAATTTCTCCTCTTGTTGTTATGTTTTCATGCTTCCTGTAGAAACTGTTTCCATGCTTCTTGTCAAAAGTCCGGTGTCAATTGTTTCAGTCCGCTTGGCTGGATGTGTCTTTCCTTTTAATTCCTATGTGGTTGCTTTGGTTGCGACAACTTTCATTTAGGCTTTCTTGGCCTTTTTCTTCCCAATCTTTTTCCTTTTTCGCCCTCTCTGTTTTTGTTGTTGTCTCATTTTCTGCCTCATGCTCAGCGGTCATGTCATATTCTTCTTTTTTCTTTTGTTCTTCCTCTGTCTTTCCCTCTACTTGAATGTCTTGTGCTCCCTCATCAATGTTCTTCTTAATTTCTTCAGTTGGCATCGTGTTGAGTTTGTGTTTTAACCAAAAAAAGAAAATGCTCAAGTGAAAAAAAAACACAGTCAATCACCGAAATAGAAGACAGCTGAATTCGGTCTTTTTTGAACCCAAGAAGGAATTTTTCATGTGCTCTTTACAACATCAAATGGCAGTAATTCCCTTGTGTTAAAACTGTTGTCACCTCGAATTGGTCTGTCTGTTTATGAAAGAAATTTTTTACAGAGCAAAGCATAAGGACACTGATTTTTTCAACACATTGATAGATATGTAAATTCGGGTTTTTCCACACACAAAGGTTGGTCTCTTCTGCTGCATGTCTTCCTTGCAAGGGAATTTTTTATTTTCTTTTTTAAAACTGATGAGGAGATTTCGAATGCAGAAGAAAAAAAATTGGGTAAACTCAATGAATCATGCAGGCAGACTTACAGTGTTCTCAATGCATAGGCAGACTATTTACTCTCATTTTTCAATTTAATGCCGTGTTCAATTCACCATTTTGCACCAACAAATCATGCACAAAGAAGTTTCCCCAATCCTACCTCATTTTTAGCTTGAAATTTGTTGAAAATCCTAAGTTTTCTTTCTGCATGGTTGTTTTCTGCGTTTCCTGTAGAAGCCTTCCTGTAGAACGAAACTGCGCTCCTGTAGAGCCCGATAAGCAGGAGGATTTTAAAAAAATGGTCGAGAAAGACTGGTTCGCTTCTATGGAGGTGGTATGGAGCTTATTGCAACTGTAGGGACGATGATAGAATGGAAACAACAGTGGTGCGAGTTCAATTGGTTGTTTATGGATATTTCCATTGATGGAGGGTGAGCTGGCCAACTGCACATTGGTCCCATGCAGACCGTTTAAACAGCCACCACTAATCACATCCATCACGTTCATCATACTGCTTGTTCTCTGCCTGTAACCACGTCCATCAATCATGCTGGAGTGTAAACAGTCACCACTGCCTGTTTTCAGATTTCTTCATGAGATGGTTGAACATGCGTGTCGTATTCACCCACCGAGTGTTGTTTGAACTAGATGAGGATGGCCAGTTAGCTAGCCACTGATTTTTTAATCACAACCATCTCATTGTTCACGCAGTTCTCAAATTACATTCATACAATAGAGGACGAGTTTAGTCATGTACCTGGAAGTCGAATGTGGTTGTTGTGAGGCGTTGTGGCCTTTCCTTCTGCTGCATGCATTTGTTTCTGTGGATGCATGCCTGGATCCTTTATGCTATAAGCTTTTTGTTGTCTGATGTGTGGTTATTTTTCTTGTGCAGGTATCCTCTAGCCAGATCTAAGCTGCAGAAGTAAGTTTCATCCTTTAGATTTGCACCTTCATGCTGTTGATGTTTGATTTTTGTAGGACAGTAACTTGTTTTCTCCATAGATCCCAAACGATAGATCGGATTGAGCTGAAACTTTTTGAGCATGCTTCTATCATCATTATGTATCTCTCATAGCAAAATTGTGATCAATGGATGCACGGATTTCGTAAAAAACTAAAAATGGTTGAAGATTACAGAGGTCAATTTCTCGGAAACCATGCATCGGAATCGGCTGAAACTGCTTGGGTAGGTTACTATCACCCATATGCATCTCCTCATGAAACATATTTTGAAACGGATGCATGGATATGGAGAAAATGTAAAAATGGCTGAAGGTGATGGAGGTTGATTTCTTGGAAACCGTGCACCAGAATTGGCTGAAATTACTTGGGCATGTTGCCATCATCCCTATAGAACCCCTCATGTAACAGTTTTGCAAATGGATGCACGGTTTTCAAGTTAGGGAAAAAACAAATTTCAGCACTGTGTATTTTTGCTTCCAAACATTCTGTAGTTTTTTGCATGGTAAGAAAAATGAGTTTGGGCTATAATGCAGACTTGGAATTGATGGGAGAGAGGTTTGAGGATTGAAGGAGGACTTATCAACCCTTTAGGAAGCTTCCATGTTCGCTAAACTGCTTTTTAAAATCCATTTCCAGCCTTCTGTAATTTCTACAGGAACTTCCTGTAAAAAACACAGTTTTCATAAAAGAAGCACAATGAGGTTGAAAAAATGATGGAGAAAGGTGAGGGATGGAAACAGGGGTGGCAACAAGCCTAACAAACAAATTCCAACCTTCAGATTCCCTTCCAAAATCGATTTTGGCTCGCCCAAAGATTCTACAGGATGTTTCATGTAGAAATACAAAACTTCTTGTAAAAAGCCCAGAACTTCCTGTAGAAGGTAGAATCTCGACCTGAATGTGATCAAATCCAAGGAAAAGCGTGTGGTCATGGAGGGAGTGTCTGTAGGGATGTCATGTAGCCTGGTACAGACCCTTATCCTCGTTTTGCGTGACCCTCCTTACTTGCAATGTATTCCCTGCAACATGCAATTATTTCACAGATATTAGGCTTGTTTTTTTCTTTTTTCTCCTTTTTTTTTTGAAAAACAACTAGGGTGCCTCATAGAGGTTTTCACCCTAATTGCCTGCCCTGAGCGCCTCCAAGGGAGGTTTTCACCCTAATTGCCTGCCCTGAGCGCCTCCAAGGGAGGTTTTCACCCAAGGATCTTTTTATTCCTTATTTTCTCTTTTTTCCAACCCATTGACCGCCTCATGGAAGTTTTCAATCAATGAGCCAATCTGAGGCGCCTCCGAGGAGGTTTTCACCTTAGATTTTTATTTTCCTCTTATTTTCGTTTTTTCATTTTTTTCTTTTTTCTTTTTTTTTACCCTACCCTACTTGAAAAACAAAATCATTTTCAAGTATAAGAATACTTCCAAAGGAGCTATGTGCATATCGAGATTAGAGACAAGATAATGTGGAGGATTGAAATGCATGCTTTTACAGCTATCCAGATTTCAGAGATCAAATGATTTGACTTTGAAGGGATCAAACATAGCTGAGGAAGAGAGTACTGCTGCAACTTAGTGACCGTCTGGAACCATATCTCAATATAGCTCTGATATCCTTGGTCCTTTTGCTGATCTGGATCATTCTCCATATCTTCTTCTATCAGGACCTTCACATCTTCCTCTTTTTGCTGAGTTTTCTCTTGAATACATGGAGGATCTGATTTTGATGCCTTTTCTTCATCAAGTGCAACCCATGGTTCTTTGATCTCCTCCTTTGAATCTTCTTTTGCTGCATGTGGTCTTTCAATGCTTATAATATGATCTCTTTTTTGCAATACTTTTCCTGAGCTATGGTGAGTATCATTGAGCTCAAGAGGAGTCATTTGGACATGTTGTGCCTCAGCATTGTAATTGGGTTGAGCTACTCCAATGTGCAGGTTTGGAAATGGTGGTACGAGTAGTTGAGTGGGGGTGTATATTTGAGATGGATGTGGATGGGGTTGTGGTTGGGCAGGTGGTGGAGGCAGAGGAAGCGGGAGGAGAATTGTACTAGGGCCTCCACCCATGATGAGGTGCATTCCACTGAGGCTATGGCTGAGCATAAGAGTGAAATGAATGAGCAACTGGAAGAGCATGGTATTGAGGGGGATACGACCAAGGAGAGGGTGTGGACTAGGAAGGATGAGCAGGGGGACCCCAAGAAGGCATGGAAGTGGCTTGATAGGGGTTATAATAGGTCTGGGTTGTCCATGTGACCTCCTTTGGTTCATGAAATAGAGTGGTTCAGTGACTCCTTTGGCCCTTTGATATGCAGCTTTAAGTCCAGGCAAGGAAGGGCACTCATTCGTAGGATGGTCCTCTTCACAAACAAAACACACTTCTATGAAGTACAATGGACATTCGTTCCTAGGATGCTTTCTAGTGCATCTGGGACAAAAGATGGCCAAAGCTCTCTTGGCTTTCTCTTGCTTCCTTTGGATCTGTAAGGTATCTAGTTGCATGGAAAGAAACTACCTCATCTCGCTCTTGAAATCTTCCATCTGATTTGCAAACTCGTTTTTGAATAAGGTACTGCTCCCAACATTTCTGTTTCTAGTCATTTGCTCTAGAGAAATGTCTTCTTCTTCTTCTCCCCTAGAGGTTCTTCAAATATGTCTTGTTGTCCACCTAAGGGTTCTTTAGTCACAGTCATCGAAGAAGAGAGAAGGTTGGTTGTGTGAAGCAATGGGGGTGTTGTGCAATCATTTTTCTGAATTATCTCTACTCCTACAAGGCTTGAAAGGAAATCTTTTTTGTTGATTTTTATTTTTTTTTCTCTGCTTGTACCTACAAAACTAAAATAGATTGAACTGCAACTAACTATATTGCTGAAATGAAAATGTGGAATTGAAATGAAAGCAGGAAAGGACTAATCTATTTTGCTCAAATGAAATTGCAGGAATGAAATGCTAGTCTACGCTTGCAGAATTGAAATTGCGGAATTGATGGCACCAAAAGGATGGTGGGCCCCAATATTGCAGCAATAATGCTACAACTTCTGGGACTCCGTTCTTTACTTTTATCAACCCGGTAGTTCGTAACAAACTTGGAAGCGACGGTGATGTATGCACAAGTGCTAGCTCTTGCCGCCGCTGTCACTTGGTCAGTTGGCACAAGTCCACTAAGAGCTTAAGCCAACTTCTATGAGCTCTTAAAAGAAGCTTTTTAACTGATGGATGAAAAATAACTCAAAGGAAGCTAATATACTTGCAGAAAGAAGCGAAAAACGAAAAGGAAATGCAAACCCTAGTTTTATCGACTAACCCTACTGGTGCAAGAAAAATGATGAAAGCTACAGAAAGGAATTCCATTGACTCTTAGAAATGTAAAATGCATGTGACTAAGCTACTTCTGAAGTGAAATCTGAAAAGAAACATCTTTTTGTATTTTTGAGTAAGTTGGCAGAATTATCATGCATGTGCTTTAACTGTTTTTCACTGTGCAGAGGTGGATTGGCGAAAGGAAATGCTTGCAGGAGGTTGGGAAGGTTAGAAGAGGGCCTAAGGGGTCCCTAGCACCCTTCTAGAGAGTTTCATAGTGATCAGATCTCAAGAAATCACTTTCGTGAGCTTCTACAGGAAGTCTGTAGGGGTTCTACAGGATGTTCTGTAATTTCTATAGGATGTTCCGAAAAGAGGATTTTGGAGGGTTGATGGAGGAAAAATAGTGGGAAAGTGGACATGGAGGTTGGATAAGGATGTTAAGGGGTCTAAGACCTGGTGGATGGAGCTGAGGAGTGATGAGGATGGTTGGATTTGTTCAAGGAGGGGTAGAGCATTGTTGCATAAAAATATGGAAATTAGATCAAAGTGGGAAAATGTGGAAAATGAAGGGTAAGAATCTGAATTAGGGGATGGAGCAGGTTGCATTGATGGAGGAAGGGTAGGAAAGGATGGATTACAGGTGATTTGCACACAATCTCTCAAAACGAATCAAAGAAAGACTAAAAAATAAGAGATCTAGCTATTTTGACCTACTTTGACCTACAAACCAAGAATATGATGAACAAAAGTTTATTGGCAGAAAATCATGCAAGATAACTATGGAAACTGAGCAAGAAAAGATTCTAAACATGCTAGTACAACTCGCATCAACTTTCCTAACTAAAAATCTAACACTAGCAATTGCATGAAGAGGAAAAAACAGTGTTTTTGGTGGCAGCAAGGACACCTTGGTCCCAGCTCATAGTCCCACTGAGGGAGAAGTGAGATCAAAGGTGCTTGATAGCCTTTTTTTGAAGATCTTCTCTATTATTAACCTATCAAATCAACCTGAACATGCAAAGCTACTTTAACCATCAAAAGCAACCTAAGTAACAAAACAAGATTTTAATTTAAATAGCAGATTTTATTCCAAGAATGCAACAAAGACACATAAAAGTAAAAAAATGAGGTACTGGCACTTGGGTTGGGCCCAACCCCAAGAGCTACAGCCTCCTAGGAGAGATTAGCGCTGGTGTAAGGCTGGATTCATCTTTATTGATCAAAAGAATAGTTACCTTCCAAAAATTGTCCACAAGGAAAAGCTTGAAAATGTGTTGAAATGCAAAGCTAACCTATTGCCTAAAAAATGACTAAAATCGAACTGCCAATTAGCTAACTGAAATGAGGCCCTAAGCCTTCTTATTTATACAAATTGAAGACCCCAATAGCCCTCCTAAACTTTAGGAACTCGGCTGCCAAAACTTGTAGCTAACAACAACTTTACTAGCCCTTGCTCGGCTGCCCTTGTGATAATTGATGTGGTGGCCCTTGAACTCCGAGTTGATGGTGGAGAATTCGAGGTAAGGGCCCATAAATGAAGGGGATACATTCCTACAAATCCTATTCCTTGTTCTTCCACGAATTTGGCTGCCAAGTGCTCATTAAAACCTTTGATTTTGTTTCAAAATTGACCAAAAAAATGCACAAATCACCCATTAGAATTGTTGGCATAATGACTAACCCAATTCACTCTATTAGCATAAATATAATAAAAAACATGCAATAAACTAATGAGAATGGTGGATTAGGTCGAATTAGGAGGTTGAATGAGCCCATATAATTATCCACTTTTGGGGCTCATCAACATGCGAAATTGCTATGGCGGTAGTCCCGGTGGTCGTGGGCGGTCTCAGCCTATTCCTTCTTCTGATATCCCTATGGCTCCTACATCCCCTCCTTCAGCGCCTGCAATTCCGCCTCAGCCCAGTTCTGTCTGCAAGTCTTTCCTGCATAACACCTTCCAGACCACCCATTTCAAGTTCCAAAGTAGCCTCACCAAGCCTATTCTCTCGGCCAGCATTACAGTCATCTTCGTGGAGGAAGAGGCTCTGCCTAGCATTTCAATGCATACCTCGGTGACACATTCTCAGGGCGGCCATGGCAGCGAGCAGCATATGGAAGACTAAGGTAATGTGATCAATCGTGGTGATTTGCATGTCGAGGGAAATGTTCCTGATGACACTCAACCACCAGATGGCAACTTCCAGGGAGTCTCGGGCTCTGTTGACCCTGCTGATAGTTCTTGTGGCAACCGTCGTTCATCGGCACATCCAAGTGGCAGCGGTATGGATGATGAGGTAAAGGAGGGTGAACTATGGATTGGCAATGCTTGCCCGGTTGTGGAGGAAGGTCCGGACCAAGGCGCGGTCGTTTGATGCCTCTTGGGCCTTGCTTGCTCCCCTAGCTTTTCTTTTTGCTCCCCAGGTCACTTCGTTGTGTTTCTTTGGTTCTGGTAATGTCTTTTGCTACGGGTCTTTGGTTCAGCAGATGTTTTTGCCTTTGGGTCTCTGGTTAGTATAGACAGCTTTGCTAAAGGCTACCATCTAACCTTTCTGTGGTTTACTGATATGCTCAGTTTTCAATGTATGGTTTTTGGGCATTATGTAACTTGTTTTCCCAACCTTAGAATAGTCTTGATGAGCTGAAGGCTAGTTTTTGCTCTGCTCTGAGGTTTCGACCTCCTTGTAACTTTATTTTTATTTTCTTTTAATAGAATTAGTCTTTATTGAATATATATATATATATATATATATATATATATAATATTTCACACATAAAAATAACATAATAAATGAAGGGATTCCTAACCTAAAGAATGAAGAGGTAAATTCCATACTCTCTTTACTTGGATTGAAATTTAAGCCTGACATTAATTCATTATGATAAGGTTTGATAGGTAGACACAAAATAGAGATCCCATGATTGTGCTTTGAAATATTTATTACCATATTTTATTATTAATAAATATCTAGAGTCATTTTAAGTTTTTAACCCATTACAAAATCACATAAAAAAAAATGAAATTAAAAAGTAATTCACATAAAAAGTAATCATGGTGGAAAAATTTGTTGCATAATTTAAAACATTTTTATAATGTTAAAAAATACCTTTCCATTGCGAAAAAGTTTAATGATGATAAATTTTGATATAAAAGATTATTTTACTTTTGAAAGCCTAAATGAAAACAAAAATAATTAAAGTGTTGCAAATAGTTATTCCATGATTATTTTAATTTATTAATAATAAAGATGGTTCTCTTAATGCAGTCCTACCAAACAGTCAAATACTTGACCTAGTGGGTTTTTAATTTGACCAACTAGGTTGGTCACATGGCATATTACAAGAAATTTTGATGCAGCCACCCATTTTCATTTTGAAACATGGGGGATTGTAATCATTTTAATTTGGAAGGGGAGATTAGGTTGGTGACAAGCATATTATAAGAAAAGAAATTTCGAAACATAAAGATATTTTCAAAATAAATAAAGATATAGCAATGTTTCTTTAATAAAACCTCCCTTCACTATTGTAATCATTTTAATTTGGAAGGAGAGATTAGGTGAGTGACATAGCATATTATAAGAAAAGAAATTTCGAAGCATAAAGATATTTTCAAAATAAATAATGATATGGCAATATTTCTTTAATAAAACCTCCCTTCAATATCAAATGCAGAGAGGAGTACATTATATCTATTTTGACGCGATTCCTGTGCCAAGAATAATAAATGACGAAACGTTAGCGTGGTAGTTGGCCACTTAAAACCACAGCTGACGGGCCACGTGAAGTTTGAATTTTGTGAATATTATAGATAAATATGCAGTTGTCTATAATGAGATTTTTTAAAGTTTTTTCGGCAAGTTTTTTTGATCAAAATCTGGCAGCAATTTATTGGAATCGCAAGTTTGATAGCTAGTTTCTGCACAATCAAAGGGTCCCAGGGGTTTTTCAAGGTGCTGAATCCAAATATGCAGTTAAAAATCAAGATTTAACCTCAATTTCTTCCGCGCGATTCCATCACCGGAATCTCCAAAAAGTAGCATTATAGACAACTCCGATAAATATAGTATAATTTTATTATTTTTTTTAAGTTTTGGTAAGATTTTTTTACTTTTGTATTTATATGTTCATTATTTATTGTGTTATAGGAAAGTTACCAAAAGATTTTAACCTAATTTTTTTTCATTTTCACAACCACTATCACTTGAGCTACTCCAAATTAATTACAATTTTATAATAATAATAATAATAATTTCTTATAACGATAATGCCAATAATATCTAAAAAAAAAATTGTTTATTTAATTTTTTGTATAAAAAATTATTTAATTATTTTAAATATTTTTCAATGTATTTAGCATCTATTATTGCACTATTTTATAAAACTATGATAAAAATATTTTATTTAAAACTCAAATCTATTAACGAAGATGTTTTATTTGAATTATTAAACAAGGATTATTGCCCCGCGACAGAACTTAAATTGCGATGACGGATAAATAACCTATAGAAGACGAGAAGTGGAGTGTTAAGTAGCGTAACTAGCATTTGCACCTGATGTTGCAAAGGAAACGCCGTAAGGCATAGAGTGTGGAAGAATAGAGACATGTGAATGGGCATTGTTGAAAGCAAAGGTGGATGATAAAGAGTTGCAATTGAAATTGTTAGTTATGTGTATGTTGAATATAGATAGTGTGTAGAAGAATAGTGACATGTGAATGGACATTGTTGAACGCAAGGGTGAATGATATTGAGTTACACTTGAAACTATGAGTTATGTGTGTTATGAATATGGATAAGTAATAGTAGTGTGTGGAAGAATAGCAACATGTGAATGGACATTCTTGAAAGCAAGGGTGGATGATAATGAGTTATAGTTAATGTCATATAGAGGTTATCCATTATTCATGTAGTAGTTGTTGTTTATGTGAACATATTTTTGTACATTATTTTAAGTTTTTTTTTTTGTATTTGGAGATTTTGTTTTTCCATATGTTACATATTTAAGAATGAATTGTCACTTTTAAAGAGGGCACACAAGGTTGCTAGCTATCACAAACCATCGTGAGAGTAAAAATTAAATGTCCTTTTCATACTACATGGTTCTGTCAACTAGGTGTTTCGAAAAATACAAGTGAAAGCCATCAAACTCCTTGCCAAAATCAAACTCTCGGTGAAATTTTCGTAGTGGAAAATAAGCTCGAGGGAAGCAACTAAGAGCCATGGACTGTTTTATGATTGAGAATGTTGTTGTAATCAATGCTTGACTGGCTACGATGGCTACTAAAGTGGCAACAATGACCATTGACCAATACACAGGTTGTAGTATTGCTTTGTCAAATGTAGAGCCTATGTCCCCTGGGTTTTTTATCAAATAAGTCGCTTGTCTCATATATGTGATAAACAGAGATGGGTAAACCAACACGCAGAAAGCAAGCTGCAACAAACAACCCAAATTTCTCATTATGGTACTAAAACTTGAGGATGAAGCACACAGGTATGATGAAATACTAATAATTTTGTCCTTGATATATAGCTTGGGCCTAGATTGATTTCCTGTTGAAATGGCCCAAGTATGCAAACATGGCCTCGGCACCTGGATCCAGTCAGAACAAAACATTGTTGTTAGTGTTTCTATTTGTATAGCTTTAACATAAATAATTGGGATGAAGTTATGAATTTTGTTTGAGAAAATCATTTGTATGGATTTATCAATTGAGTTAGAAAATAGTTCCAAGTATATTATATGATAAAATGAGACACATATCATCATGCGAATAATCAATACCTGTTATACGTAAGACTACACCTCCAAGCATCACCCATCCTTATTAGTGATATTCATGAAAGTAATAGTATATATAATATGGGTTGAATGCCTTGAATGCTCCAAGATAATATTTCACAATATTATATTGTCCTATCATGATGTTGGTCACTAACCAGGCAATCATTATGGGTAAGAACATGAAGCTAACTTTACTTGCACCGAGTACTTGCACTCTAGATGAAACACCAATGTATTCAAAATGCTTCTCTGAGTACTCTAGGTGAAATTCATAACACTCAATGCCATGCATCCTATCAAAATTTCACCTGTTTAAAACAACTCGGACACCATCATCATACTCAGAGAAGCATTTTGAATACATTGGTGTTTCATCTAGAGTGTAGGTACTGGGTGAATAAGCGGAGAGAATTTGGTTATGCTCTCAAAGATTATCCCAAAGAAGAACAGGGAAGTAGCCATGATATAGGTGTTCTGAATTCTACATATTGCAGGTTTGTTCAAGTGGATCCTAATATTTATGTTCGTCGCTTGCTGGAGTGCGGAAATAGCAAAGCCCTAGCAGAGGGCAAGAGGGTTCATGGCCATATAGTTAAAACCGGCCTTGAGCCAAGCATCTATTTGTGGAATTGTATGATGGACAAGTATGTGAAGTGTGGGAGAATTAAGGATGCATGCCAAGTGTTTGACACAATGCCTGAACGAGATGTCTGTTCATGGACTACGGTTCTTACAGGTTATGTAAAATGTGGGTATGTGGAAAATGCACGGTGTCTGTTTGACAAAATGCATGAACGTAGCATAGTTTCCTGGAATGCAATGATTGCGGCATTTGCTCGATGTGGTGATCAGGTTGAAGCCATGGATTTATATGGCCAGATGTAATGGATGGGCACGAAACCTGATGATTTCACCTTAGCCAGCGTTGTAAGTGCATGGGCAAACATGGTGAATTTAGGATATGGGACGAAAATTCATGGACAAGTTGTTAAGCTTGGATTTGAGTCAAATGTATTTGTTGGGACTGCTCTTGTTGATATGTATGCCAAATGTGGGAGAGTAGATGGTGCACGCCAAATGTTTGATTTAATGCTGATTCGAAATATTGTTTCTTGAACTGCCATGGTTGCAGGATATGCCCAAAATGGGCAAGTGGACGAGGCCACAAGGTTTTTTAATCAAATTCACCAGACCGGTATGAAGCCAAATGAGTTGACATTTTCCAGTGTCGTCAATGCGTGTGATATTCTCATTGATTTGAGGTTTGGCAGACAGGTCCATGCATACATTATCAGAAGTGGATTCCAGTCCCAAGTTTCTGCGTGCAATGCTATTGTTACAATGTATGACAAATGTGGAGGCATAAAAGATGCACGGAAAGTTTTCGAGAAGATGATTGAGCGTGATGTTGTCTCATGGAATGCAATGATTGTTGGTCATGCTCAGCATGGGGATGGGGTGGAAACCTTGAGACTGTTTGAGCAAATGGACGATTCCAACCACTACTACTATAACCTCTTGGCTAGGCACTTAGATATGACCATTCTACATATATATGTGAATTGGGGTGATGTGAACCAAAAACCTCTTCACATATAATACTTCATTTACTTACACAACCATCATTAGTTGAGTTGTCCCAAGACTACAAATCTACTCCATCATTAACAACATAAGATTAAATTATATATTATTTTATCATATATATTATATATATATATTATATATATGAATGAATGAATGAAAACATCTAAAAGAAGATATTTACTAATTAAAATATGTGATTCTTCTCATGCAATCACCCCTTTAAACATTTGCATGCCCTTCCCTCCTATCACCTAGGTCTACTCCAAGAAAGGATAGGCCAAGTCCTACTTTTGGGTGCCATATACA
Source organism: Pinus taeda (assembly GCA_000404065.3). Lineage (NCBI taxonomy): Eukaryota > Viridiplantae > Streptophyta > Pinopsida > Pinales > Pinaceae > Pinus > Pinus taeda. The sequence continues at coordinate 146,131 of APFE030643669.1, forward strand.
TGTAATTTACAATTTTCATCTGCAAAGTAATATTTCTTTTTGTTATTTCTATTCAATAATTTACAAATTTCCATTTACAAAGTAATTTTTTTTTGTTATTATTATTCAGGACTTATGTGGCTATTATCTCATTTTAACTCACAGTTTCTCTCCTCAGTAGATCTCACTTTTTTAGTTGCATATCACCGTACTAGACCTTTTTATTTCCTGTCATACAATATTCATGTATGTAGGTAAAATCCCAATCAGGCTTCTCTATGTTAGTTTTAGCTTTAGCTTCAACATATAATGATTTGACATTTGCAACCATCTTACATTTGGGTGCCATATACATGTAATTTAAAATTTTCATCTCCAAAGTAATATTTCTTTTTGTTATTTCTATTCAATAATTTACAAATTCCATTTCCAAAGTAATCTTTTTTTGTTATTATTATTATTCAGTACTTATATTCTCTCATTTTAACACAGAGTTGATCCCCTCACTAGATCTCACTTTTGTAGTTGCATATCACCCTACTAGGCCTCTATTTCCTCTCATACAATATTCATGTATGTAGGTAAAATCACAATCAGGCTTCTCTATGTTAGTTTTAGTCTCAACATATAATGTTTTGACATTTGCAACCATCTTACATTTGGGTGCCATATACATGTAATTTAAAATTTTCATCTCCAAAGTAATATTTCTTTTTGTTATTTCCATTCAATAATTTACAAATTCCATTTCCAAAGTAATCTTTTTGTTGTTATTATTATTATTCAATACTTAAATTCTCCCATTTTAACACACAGTTGATCCCCTCACTAGATCTCACTTTTGTAGTTGCATATCACCCTACTGGACCTCTATTTCCTCTAATACAATATTCATGTATGTAGGTAAAATCCCAATCAAGCTTCTCTATGTTAGTTTTAGCCTCAACATATAATGCTTTTCCATTTGCAACCATCATCTCCTTCTACAAGCCACAATCCCTTCTTGTCAATAAAAAATGAGATAGAAATAAATATGTTTTATAACATATGAGAACAAATAAACAATTAAAAATACATGAACACCATATTTTACCCTCGAATCTCTTAGGAGAAAATTGAATAATATATCTACTATTTCTCATGGCTTAAAACAGGCCAAACCAGCCAAAGTGAGCCCTCCACTCAATTTAGGAATATTACAATAGAGAATCATCAAGCTTTTAACAACTTCATCACATATAATCCACGGGCTCTAAGACCATGGGCCACAAGAGTGATGTGCCCACATTTATGATTTTCTTTTTTAATTTATTATTACTTAGTGTACAATCAAATGATGTAATCATGAGTCAAAAACATAAAAAATTACTCCATAATGGCTTAGCTCATCATTCTTAATACTAATAAAAATCTTCGTTATATCCCTTATAACTTTGTAAAAATCTTCTTTTAGTAAGAAGTCAACGAAAACTTCATATGGATGATCTAATTAAATACTTTCTTTTCAATATTTATCCAGTTTCTAAAATTTCTTATAACATACTATAGCCTTACGGCGTTCCATTGCAACATGTGGTGCAATTGCAAGTTACTCTTTTTTGAAACCTATCAAAATTTCTCACATTAATTCGTATTAACCTATATTTCCTATTCTTTTAAACGTATCAAAATTTCTCTTGTTCAAAATTGTTATTTAATGAGTTGTGCACGATTTGTAGTCACAAACAGCTTTATGAGTCTCTAGTGGTGCTGACCAAAGTTTGTGAGCCTCTAATGGGTCCTGCACTCTTTGCTCTCGCAAACAGCCTAATTGAAAATTGTTATTTAATGGATTATGGACTCTTTGCGACTAACAAACAGTTTTACTAGTCTCCAGTAGGTCCTGCACTTTGCTCTCACAAAAAACTTTGAGTCCCTAGTAGTTCCTTTCGATACAAAGACAAAACATGATTTCCAACTATGAAAATCTGAATAATGAGGAACTAGTTATCAAAAATTATGTAGCTTGCCTAACATCCCATGGCATAAATATCCAACTGTGGGTCCTGCACTCTTTGCTCTCGCAAACATCCTAATAGAAAATTGTTATTTAATGGATTCTGGACTCTTTGCACTAACAAACAGTTTTACTAGTCTCTAGTAGGTCCTGCACTCTGCTCTCACAAAAAACTTTGAGTCCCTAGTAGGTCCTTTCGATACAAAGACAAAACATGATTTCCAACTATGAAAATCTGAATAATGAGGAACTGGTTATCAGAAATTATGTAGCTTGCCTAACATCCCATGGCATAAATATCCAACTGTGGATCCCCTTTCCAACAACTTAATTAGTCTTCTCACTTTTGGATTTGGGTTCAACCTTGTATGGTATCTTGATTGCAGATTCCACGAATATTTAGGGGAGCAGTTAAATATTTGACAACATTTTTTATTTTGATTCCAGATTCCCCAAATATTTGAAGGCACAGTTAAATTTTTGACTGAGTGTTTTATCTGGATTGCAGATTCCCGAAATATTTAATAATCTGACGGACATAAAAACCATGAAATTTGTAACCACGCCCATATCCTTGTCCATCAAATTGCCAAATATTCAGAAAATCGGCAATTAGATAAGCTCCGGGATATGGTAGTGGATGCTATTTTCCAGGAATTACATGGATACAACCAGAAGTCTTTACACCGGCTGGCGGGTTGAAATGAATGGTAGATAGAGAAGATAACGTTTGATCATCTTGAAGGGGCAATGCAAAAAATATTCTGTTGACTTAGCCTGAGCATATTCACACTGATAGAGATACGTACGATTTGACATAATCTTTAAATGTTCAAATGAATCATGAAAATAACTGAATCATTTTAAATAAGAATTATCGTTGTCTTTAATGAACTGTCCATATATATCAAAGCATTTCGAGGCCTATTAGAAGTGCACTCCAGAAATATATATGTATAGACACATTGTTTTCTTTTTAATTGAAGTGAGGTTGGGTGTATTCCATAACAATGTCTTCCCTGACGAAGTCCATGCAATTTGTGGTTAATTTATTCGCTACCCATGTAATTATATCTCTGATTATCACCTCACTTCAGTTGAATTGCAAGGTAACACCTGCAAATGCCAGAGTGGAGTCCTTTCCAGGATATCATGGCAATATTAGTGATGAGATATATGTTGGGTAAGTGCCATATCTATCCAAGGTAAAGTATATTTATTCATGAATAAATTCCATGTTGAAATGTAAAAATAATTGAAAGTAACAAATTCAAAGTGCTAGGTTTTTCACTGGAAAGAATATTTATTCATTAACACAGTCATGTTCAAAAATAACATGCATGAATTTTCTCCTGTTTGTAAATAAACAATTAGCTGTGTATTTATGCAAAGATTAAGAACATAACCAAAGAGTTCATAGCTTGTAGAATGTTCATAGCTTGTAGAATGCATGCTTATATGACAAAGAAAGACAAAAAAACATAAAAAGATATACAGATCTATAATTGTTATGCACAGACTGTGAATATGTTTGAACAGAGTTTAATTTCTATGGATACTTAATAAATTTGGTGACAATTGAAGCTAAACAATATTAAAGTCAAAATTGTTGCATGGAGAGTTCAAAATATGTAAAAGAGTAGGAGCGAAAATTGTTATATGGAGTGCTTAAAGATGTGATTCTACCACTCTTATATTCTATTGGATGACCAATTAATTGCATGAAAGTCTTTGTGTTTTCTTCACATTCATGCAGGTATGTGACAGTTAGTGAGGCCAATGGAAGAGAACTTTTATACTATTTTGTGAAGTCAGAAAATAATCCAGCAAATGATCCACTTCTTCTTTGGCTTGAGGGAGGTCCTGGTTGCACCGGTTTCATTGGATTTGTCTATGAGATTGGTCAGCTATGGGAATTCTTGCTCTTATTCTCTGTTTCAATGCTCAAAGTTGCTATTTACTGAATGAATTTTGATCTTGTACATATTAAGTTTTCAAATTGTGTAATCTGGCCATGGGAACAGCTTGTTCAAATGGCTAACTGTAAGCTTACTTTTTACCCATGTTGTTGGAATTGGCACCCAAAACTGAGTCAATTGCTATTATAATTAGGCTTATGCAATACTAAGATATCATTGTAAACCAAACAATAACGGAAATCGATAAATTATGGATTTCATACTCTTGAAACATTACCTATTCAATGTTTAGCATTGATCATGAAAAGATAATGCACTTGCCAGACTTGCAAGGCTAGGCAGGGTGGGAGGCTATTTTGATGCAATCCTTGTGTAGAGAAATATAGAACATAATAGTGATTTTTAGAAATTTTTAAAATAAAATGATAGAGATCTTCTAATATTTATCCCAAAGTTTTTCTCCTATTGCAGGTCCAATGAGTTTTGATCAAAGTAACAATTTTGGGAGTTTGCCCACGCTCATCCCCAATCCACACTCTTGGACTAAGGTTGGCGTTCAAGGCTCCTACCTCTGCCACTATGGTTATAACGAAATGTTTTCAATTAGGGCACCAAATTTTTTTTCCCTCTTTCAAACATTCGTCAAGCGACCATACTAGATTATGTCACTGATAAAGCATCTCTGTTATCAACTTTTATGTTCTATTTCTTTCATCACTTTGGAATTTTCCATTATTAAATTGTTTCTCATCCAACTTGGACTTAACTTGGATGCCCCTGAATGTATAAATTTTTATTGTAATGGATTAACCTTGAATGGTTTTTCACATGTAGGTCTCTAACATTCTTTTTGTTGATTCTCCAGTTGGGACTGGTTTTTCTTACTCCAATACAGCTACAAATTACAAGATTGGAGATTTTAAGGCTGCTTCAGATATACATACTTTCCTCATAAAGGTTTTCAGTTCTATCACGCTACAAAAAAATATTTTACAAGTGTATAGATTTTTGTGAATCTCAGTATAGTTTATAATCTTGGATGTAGTGGTTTGAATCATTCCCTGAGTTTCTATCTAATCCATTTTATGTCGGAGGGGAATCTTATTGTGGTATTAATATTCCAATGGTGGTACAAGAAATAGTAAATGGTAAAGCACACACGACCCATGTTTTGTTATTCAGTTGACTTCTTGGATTCTCTATTTTTGGAATAGGCTGGAATTTATTTGTTGGCACCAGGAGTCCTATAAGTTGATTTGAGGTTGCATTTCAGGAAAACATATGTTCTAGACATTGTATTTTTCTTAATACAATTTGTTTTGTGATTGATACTTTGATGCTTGACCGTTGCAACCTCTCTTTCTTGGCTATGACAGGAAATGAAGTAGGTATTAAACCAACCTTGAACATTAAGGTCAAAACTCTTTGCTAATAATTGAAATTCATAGCTTTCTTCATTCAGGCCTCTCCAAAATATGTTGGTGACTATGAATAGTGTTATGTTTGTTAGGAATTTTACTAGATGGTCTCATGGTCTGACTTCTTGCATGGATAGTCAAAAACTCCTAACTAAGAGGGACGAAAAATTAGAAATAATTGATCAAGTTGTTGGATCAAGGAGCAGAATCTCTAGCCTGGCGGTTCGTCTACAACATGCTTACCAGGATAGGTAATTCCCTGCTGTGGTAAAGTGCAATGGGTCCCCTGCTCCTCACGCGATGCAATCGATCTTTCTTGATCAAGAAACCAACTTGAATTTTTGAATGGAAGGGAACAAATGGCATGTTGATTAATGTCAAACATTGAGGAATCCCAACTTTGGAATGGCATGACATTGTTTATGTAAGCCCCCATCATTGTAAGTCAGGTTTATACTAATTTTATATTATTTAAGAATAAAGTTTTGATTTGATTTAATTATAAGTTTAAGATAGTACAACATCAAGTACCCTAGAATGTTTCCCATTGCTAGACGTTTTTTGTTGAAATTGCTTTACACACCCCAAAAATGCTTTGCAGCTAGGCCTTCCAATTGATATGATTTTTCTGCAATTCCAGATGTCAAGTTTCTATTCTAGAGTGATGGAGATGCATCATTGCGTGTTGGTGGTAATATCGTCAAGTTTCTATTCTAGAGTGATGGAGATGCAGCATTGCGTGTTGGTGGGAACATAGACTGGTACTCATATTGGGCTATGCATTTATATACACCCTTTGGCTCTAGTTTTCCAACCATAAATCTCTCTGACAAAAGCACTGTTTTGACCGGAACCTTTCTTATGGTGACAATGACAAGAAATTCATGCAGAGACCCCACATTCTTTACATAATTCTCAATAATCAGTGGTAAGCCGAAAATAAGGTCACTACAGAAGAAACAAATTCCTGGTACACGTGAATTCACCCTGGCAAGCAATCCATTCAAACCTTCTATGTTGATTATTCTCCGTGCTAAATATTTATACTTTTATTCCTTCCATAGTTCCAAGAGAACATTATGGTCAGAAAAATTGCTGCAATTAGGAAGGGACACCAACCTCCCTGTGGTACCTTATTCAATACAGATGATAGATAAACGCCTTCAGAGATAGCAAAAAACGGAGTTAAGGGTAGTATAAGCAAAATATTTTGTGTAAACGATGTCCCGTGCACTATTTGTCATAGATTATCCTTCTAATATTCTCACCAGTGAAGGAAACAAGTTTTTCCATGTCCCAATAGTCAATAGAAACAACATATTATCAATACAACAACACAAAGGTTTCTATCTTCCTATATTTTACATCACAATTGAGCATCAAAGGCTGGCACTTTCAAAGGAGCGTGATCAATTCTTCTTAAAATTTGCCACAACCAAAACAACACCATCAAGACCAGTAACAATATAAGTAAGAAAAATAAAATATCTAACCATATATATGTTATTGTTCTCCGCTAGTAATCCATAAGTGGTGACGTTTCAAGAGTTGATGCTGGTTCAAGCAGCAAGCTAGCCAATGTTGTCAATTTGCTGTAAAACATTTGGTAGACAAACTTTGAATCTCAAATTCACCAAACAATGAGCACGATTAAATAGCTTTAATTATCTCCATATAGCCCAGCTCACATATCCACTATCAAAACTGAAGTAAATTAAAAACGCTCTCAAAATTTTTACCTCTTCCAAAACGTAATTTAAAAACACATTGTGACATCTTGTCCATCTTTTACTTATCTAATGGTAACCTAAAAATCACAGAACTTTGGTATTCTTCTCCTACAATGTCAAGATTTCAAATCATGATTCATACGTATGGTCTATATAGATTCAAAGGTCATGCATGCTCATTAGTCTCCACCCTAGATTGATGAGCAACATGTCTGCTAAATAAAAGCATAGATAATCTACCATAAATTTAAAAATGAATTCATATTTAAAACATGGTAAATGCTTAGAATTTTCATTATATACTGAATATCAGCACATTATGATATGAAATAACGCAACATTTTTCATCCCTGTGGTGGAAAATAAAGCTCGAGGGAAGCAACTAAGAACCATGGATTGTTTTATGACTGAGAATGTTGATGTAATCAATGCCTGACTGGCTACAATGGCTGCTAAAGTGGCAACAATGAACATTGACCAATACACACGCTGTGGTATTTTAGTTCTTTCTCTGTAGGCCAACTGCGAATCAATTTACAAATGAAAGCACGGCCAATGAAAGAAAGGCTTTCATTCGGCTATGATGATCCTCTAGACATTTGGGTGGAAGTATAAAAGTAGGGTTTTGAGGAGCTTTAGGAATCCTAAAGCGAAGTGGTTTGCCATTGCACCCAAAAATAGGGGATGAAACTCTTGGTTTATCATATCTGATTGAACATGAAAGGGAACTTGCAACAATGTTTTTGAAGGATGAGATGTTGGTCCCCTCTTTCAACGCACTCATGTTTACGCCCAACAAAACAAAACTATAATCCAAAAAAGAAGGCCAATATGTATAAGAAACCTTAACCATGAAATCTCTATCAAACTCAGACTAGGAATCGAAACCGGGGAGCAGAATTTTACTGAAACCACTCGAAACCTCCCCAATTCTCCAATCTCTACCGTGATTTGTTCATGGACAAATCTTTAGTTATTGAACACTAAACAATTACGTTTAAACCTACAATTCTTTAAACATAATCCCTGCATATTGAATTTATATTTTTCTTAAATGCTCAAGACAAGAAAGGTCTGAGTAGAAGGTTGGAAAAAATTAAAAAAAAAATCTAAAACCACTTTAGCCTTGAGTGATTTAAAAAGTATTGGAAGGAAAAAATTGAAAAAATAAAAAACTTCTTTAAACAAGATCAAAATAATATGGTTTCTCTGCGAAATCCTTTCAGAATTCGAGTTTGGAATTTAACTATACATAAACTATGACCAGTATAGTAAACTATGACCAATACAAACACGATTTTCTACAATTCCTTGAGGCAAGCTCTGAAGCAGTGCATTATTGTCTAATGTATAAAATATTGACATGTTTTGTAAATTTTCGAGCAGCGAGAAAACACACCTAATAAAACCCTAACCTTACTCGGCCGGTCTCCGATCACTTCAGAAAATAGCTCAAATTGGAAGGCTGAAACAACAAACAGGTTGTCAAAACAACCATGTCATACCCTGCCATGGCCTAGACACCTCTTCGACTCTGTTTCCATAATTAGTGCGACGGACCGCTTCTTTGTTCAATTCTTCTCAATGACAGCTTTGAGGAATAAAGGGGCCAACCTGACTGAACAAACGCTTGGCCCTAAAAATTTGACAGATGAAAGAAATGCTCACTGTGGAGAGCTAATGATCCTCTGTTCCATTAGTATTGTTTTCGCTTGTGAAATCTTCTTGGATCTTGTGATCGTTGTCCCAGAAAGGAGTAAATACAAGCATGGAAGGGAAATTGTTGTGCGGGTAAAAGGGGCATTCGATAACAGTGAAAGCATCCCATTTATCAACACATACATACAACTGATATAGTTGATGCTCTCCCTCCTTGCTTCTATTGCATTCGATTCTTGGCAGTTGTTCAGTGCTTTCTCTAATGACTTCTTTGATATTCCTCAAACTGTATTTTCTTCTGTCATGTTTAATACTTGCAAACAAACTACCAATTACTATTACAAATCTAAATACTGATTTTGTATGAAAGAATTAATTTGGCAGCGGTCTCCTGGTATCTGATCACCTGCTTCTTTAAGCACCCCGAGAATGTCCATATTTTCTCTCAAGGAAAGAGCCGACTGAAAGTATGGATGCTCATCAAGATTGAGAGAGCAAGTGCCATGCTTCTCCCATTCATGCCCCCAGAATTTGTGTCCATCACTGTTAGGACAGCTTAAATAATCCCAATATTTGTTCAGCTCCTCCTTCAGATCTGAAATCTGCAAATTCTCTCACAATACATAAAATCCAACCATGATCATATAAGTCAAAAGTATAGAGTGAGAAGCACCTTTGAGTAATCAAATTCTCTGGAAGAATCACAGAACTGTGGCCATTTCCCGTCGTTGTAATAGAGCCGACCATGAATGGAAAAGTCGGAAGTAGGCTTTCCTGTGCGAGGGTAACAGAGTATGAACCATGCTAGGCTAATCGAATACCTGCAACAATGCTTAATTTCTTTTTTGTGATCCAATGGTTCAACCTTTCTCAATCGTCTAACATATAATCTAACGGTATCTAAGGGTGACAGATAGACAATAAGGGGAGTTCATTTCAGAGGGAACGCCTTATGGCGTAAAAGTATAAAAAAGAATTTTTTTTTTACCATTTGTATTTTTTACCCTTTGAGTGTGATAGAGTGATTTTTCACCAAGAACTTGAGAGGCAAATTCTAGGCAAACCGTTGGATGAAATCGTGAGCCATCTTCTCCTCGTAAATCATTTCTCCAATATCTTCATTTTCATGGTTTTTATTTTTCATTTCATCTGCGTATTTTTGTTTTCTGGGGAGGGTTTTCAAATAAAAAAATCACCCTCGATGTGCACAATTTAGCCTTAGCGAGCCTGCACACATCAACTGATTTTTTTGTACTAAAAATGGGATGTGTGTAGTTTCTACAGCTAGAACTGCACAAATCCACACTATTTTGCTCATGCATCTGCAAACAACACTGAGGGCATAAAAAATTGAATAGAAAACACCCAAATCTCTTGTAAAATTTTACCACAATCCTTTCTAATGATCCTCCATGTTTGTATGCAGGGTTTTGCACTGCAAAAATGGAATGGAGAGAGTGTGAATATGAAGAACAAGACATAACTACTCTAAACCATCCAGATACCATACAAGCATTCAAAAACCATGGCCTGTATAATTTTTTCACTATTCCAAGCATGAAGGCCCAACTAGACTTGCTGGAGTGGATGGTGAGAAAGTGAAATGTATAAGAAGAATGCTTCATAATTGGAGGCCACAGGCTCATTATCGATGTGTATGACATTTACTTCTTATTTGGGCTCCCACGCCATGGGGTGGAAATTTCTCTATATGGACATAGGCGAGGTGGTGAAACAAATGGTACCTATCTAATACAACATTACTCTCCAAGAGCTTCTCTCAAAGATGGGAGAATTAACATCAAAACCATAGAGAGGATCCCTTTGAGAGCTATTGAGTTCATTGTTGAATGAATATGCAGAAGTGAAGCTCTTCACTTACTTACAAAGGCTCAAGTGTATACCACTATAGAGTGTTTGCAACCTACAATATTCAACTGGTGCGAGGCACTAGTTGCCAATTTGAAAGGGAAACAAAATAGAGTCAAAACTTACAAACTCAAGAATATTAGGAATGGTACCATTGTCATCTCATTTTGTCTAGAGTGGACCCCTCTTCTCGCTCCACAGGTAGTTGAAGAGAGAGGAGGACCTCAAGTCCCTCGCATGCTAAAGTGGGTCACACTGATGGCATGCCTCGAAAGAGGTGAATGGTAAATGATCTAGTATACTCCTGATTTCTTCAAGTGGCTGGAAAATCAAATCATCATGATTGAAGATTTTCCATACGCAGACATGGATTCCGTAGGAGCTCTAGATATGCCACTGCCAGCTAGGATGTAATGGGGCGATATAAGCAAAAACTTCATACTTTGGTTGTTTTGAATTTTTGAATTTTTGTTATTTTTTGGCATCCAAAACTAATTGTCTGAACTGATCATGTGGATGTGGGCTTGGTGAGACTGTCAGGGTTACTCAGATATGACAGACATGGTAAGAAGAAAGTAGCTCCCACAATACAGAACCCAAACACAACAGAGGCATTGATTGAGTTGGAGCATAAACTTGAGAGGTTGACCCTACACATCTTAGATGTTGGGATAGATGACTTGCCTGGGGGTTCCCACACCTATTAGTTGCTTGCTACAATGAGTAACATGCACGATTATATTCTACCATGATCATCATGCATATTCGCTATTATTAGGGCTATATTATTTCTTTTTGATGATGTATTGACATGTTTGGAAAATAAAGGCCACAACGCCTTATGTCTTTGGATGACATTTTTGTAAAATCCACACCTTTTATAGACTTTGACTAATGAAAGCTACTACTTATATTTAATTCTATCTTGTACAATATATGGATGAATATCGTTTTTGACTTTTTACATATGTTTTACAAATTCTAATTTAACACATAATTAGCGAATGCATCAATTAATGTGTTTAAACTTCTCGAGGTGTGTTGATACTTGATATAATCAAACTCTCTTTCCAAGAGATGAACCCGCAAAAACATTCTTTACATCGAAGCACTTGTAACTGAATAGATATTATTCAAATGTAATATTATGGGTTTCGAATCTAACCTAACGATAAGTCAATGAATGCCGAATGAAATGGTGTCAGATAATAGCTCAAGCACTACGCTATACTATGCAATGTTATTTGTTGTTTTCCCAAGGCATATCCCATGAACAGAAACTAAATCATCCGTGGACAAATAAATGACCCAGGCTGTATAAGATAAATTTTGAGTACTACGACTAGCTCCATGAACAAATCTAATGTAATTTTGAGGGAGCTTCGACACCTGCAAATCATGTGGAACACGAGATAAGCAAGAGAAGTAGCAAAAAATCATAAAAGGCTACTAAAAAATTCCCACACATAAAATATGGTACAACAATATACAAATTATTCACTAAGAAATCTAAGCATAATATTTCTTTGGGTAAAGGCTATTTCTAGGATTTCGTAAAGGATTTTTGTCATAATCAACTAGCTCACAGGCCCCTTTCGTCAATGCACATTTTACAACATAACGGCCATGCCACATGGGCTCAAATTTACCAACACCTAACTTATCGTGCTATTGATCATAAACCAAGACTAAATCCCCTTCTAAATATGATGAGGTTTTACATTTTGATCATACTGCACCTTAACTTGTTTCTTTTGGGCCTTGCTAGCTAATGCAACATCACAAGGAGTCTCATCAAGTCGTGTTAAGTACAAGAAATTTTCCTCTTCGGTAAAAGTGGCTGGTAATAGTTCAATTTATGGTTTCAAAGATAATATTTCACATTTAATAGGTAAAACTGATTCCACACAGTAAATGAGCTGGAAGGGAGTAAAACTAGTCGAAGTTTTTGTTGTGGAATGATATGCCCACAAGGCTGGAAAAATCATTAGATTCCAATATCATTTATGAATACTGATAATCCTTTTAATCATGGTCGTTAGAACCTTGTTAACAACTTCCACTTGGCCATTCTGTTGTGGGTAATATGGAGTAGAACTATCATGACACATGCCTAGCTTCATAGTAAGATCGATCATCATAAAATTTTGAAAATGGATACCATGGTTTATGACGATTGAATATGAAAATGGATGTTGTTTCGCCATCATACTTATATGTAGGCATCACCTCGGCCCATTTCGTAATATAATCTACCGCAAGGATAATTTACCATGCCCCCTGGCTAAGTGAGGGTTACATGTAAGGAAATAAATGCCCCATTTAGCAAAAGCACCGACATCAATGATTGAGTGAAGAGGAGTTGGGTGTGCACACATTTTCCAATCGTAGATCTAAAAATTATGGCATTTCCGAACTACAGTTATACAATATTTGAACATATAAGGCCAAAAATACCTCATGCGCAAGATATTTTGAGCAGTGTAAAACCCTAACATATGGCCACCATAAGCTCCAGAATGGCAGTCATTCAAATTTATTTTTGGTTTCCTCATGAATGAAAATTGTTCGAAGATGGAATCATAACCATGATGATAAAGTGTATCACCAACGATACTGTATAGTTGGGATTGGTACCGGATATGACAACAATTAGTTCGACTTAGTTTCGGCTGAAATGTTTAGGTTTGAAGATAGATGATGATATCTCCATATGAGGGGTCTAAAGTACTGATTAGAAAGAGAGATCCATCTGGAAAATAATCCTTTGCCATGGTTTCCATGTTAGTATGGGGAAAGTCACACAATAATTCAACAAATCCTAGCGATTTCTTAGATTTAGATTTTATGAATTCCAAATTGAATTCTTGCAGGATAACTATCCATTTGGAATACTTTCTCCCTGGAACTATTGTGTAATAATGTAAACCATGGGGTTGAAATAAGAAATTACATTAGTTTTGTGCAATAGAATGTAGTGATGAAATTGTTGGACAACTTGAACGGCTGCCAAGGCCAATTGCTCCACATAAGCATATTTTGCTTCACTTTTGGTTAGATTTTTTATTAAGTAATATATGACATGCTCTTTGTTCAACTCGTCTTCCTAAATTAAAACCATTCCAATAGTCACATCGGATGTAGCTAAGTATAAAAAGTAGTCTCGATGATAATTGGGAAGATGCAACAACGTTGTATGGGTCAACTCATGTTTAAGTGCATCAAGGGCCTTTTGAGTCACTTTATCCCGAGTAAATGAGATTCCCTTTTTCAATGGTCGAGTAAAACATTTAGCTAACTCGATGTAGTTCTGGATGAATTGACGTAGAAAGTTTTCTCTCCCTTGAAAAATTTGGAGTTGGCGGAGATTGGAGGGAGGAGGAAAATTCAGAATAGCCTCAACCTTGGGTGGATCGACACGAATGCCTTTTGTTATCACTCCGTAATTTTCCACGGCTATGAGAGAAGCCTAGAGGTAACCACAAAACCACTTGTAATATTAGAATCTAGCCCTTCTAAACTCAGAGAGGGATCTCTCTATTGGATTTAGATTTGTTGTTTTGAGATTTTATGCTAGTTATTGATTTTAGAGTTCCTTTTTTCAAATGTTTGGTTGAAACTGCAAGGAAGGGCCATTGGGCAATGGAGTCAAAAAGTCTTAAGGTGATCAAATAAAAGAATGCCAGAATAAATGTAACAGGGCAAGGTAGGCAGGCTATTGGATATTTGGAGCTTTTGTGGAATGAAGGGGAGGAAAATATTGAGATTCAATTAAACATAGAGCATTTTAGAATGAATTCTATATTTAATCTCAATTTGAAAACACATATGTTGCTTATAATCTAGAGCAAAGTGTAATTAAACAAGTTCAACTCTTATTTTATTTAAATAATACAGATAGGAAAAACAAAGAAATAAGAAGTACACAAGAGGAAAAACATCACCAATTGGCTTGACACATGAATCCTAGAATGACCTTTTATATTAATGAAATGACCACTTTAGCTCAGTACATAGATTTACATCAAAGGTCTGCTTTCTTTGTACAAGTTCCAACATTTTTACTTCGAATTATGAATTACTTATACAAAACTTATCAAAATATCTTGACTTAGAATATCAATATTTTCTACAAAATATCCTAAAAATTGTTTACAAAAATAGTAAAAAAATATAGGCAAATAAAAATGTTTTATCTCTCTGGCACTATCTTCGAGGATTCTGGTGTTGACTTGGCCTGAAAAATGTTGCTTTGATGTTGAGGGTGAACACTTGTTTTACTCAAGTAATTGGCACCATTTATCCCATCTGTCTTCATCTGGGGCAGAGAATTTAACTAGCTTTCTATAGGTTTCATCCACCTTGGTGTACTTTTGGAAAGTAAGTTTGATTATGAACAATTTTTTTATCTCATGTTTGATAAGTAGGTCAAAGTTCAAACATTCCATGAAGTCTTTTCCTATGATGGTCCCTTCGATGGTGGAAAACTTTGACTTATCCTTGGCTATGGTATACAAATTTTGTTGATAATAATCTAACTTGACTAACTTATCTCCAATTCCTTTCAAACTTGGTAGCACCTTTTGATTCAATACATTTAGTTTTCTGTGGAACTTCTAAATGCCAGCATCCAAGTTATGCCACTTGTTCTCTAATTGTAACATCAAATTCCTTTTTGTAAGGACTCTTCTGACTTCAAGGATTTTTCCTGTCGTGTCTGCAATCTCAAATTCCTCTAATTCCTCCTTGGTCTTTGACTTTAGAATCTTTATTATTGTAGTGGCTTCACCTAGCTTCTATCCCAAATTTTATTTTACTTCTCCAGTAACTTCTTTGGATCTATAAACTAATTCCTCTTGCTCAAAAATTATTTCGATGGGAGACCAAATTTCAGTCATAGCTTCCAAATGTTCTCCTTTGCCTGTACAATTTTTGGTACCATGACAGATTCATTCTCTAATTGTTCAATTCTATGGGTTAATCTATGAGTATTTTAAAGATTTTCTATGTACACATTATCAATATTTAATTTTTGTTCTTGGAGATTGTTTATCTGAGATTTCAACTCTTCAATATCCTGCCCTCTGATAGACAGCTCCTCCATAGCTTTGGCTAGTTCTCCTAATGAGTCTATAGATTGTCCCTCTACTGTGATGGTTGTTGAAGTGGAAGATCCTACTATAGATGTACCTACAATCATGATTGTTGTGAGTGGAATGACTACTAGCTGTGTTGAATGTTCTTTCTCCTTCAACACGTTTTCCATTTCAGTCTCCATCTCTTTAATTTTCCCATTTTGTTCAACGAGAATCTTAAACATGTCTCATTTCTCTTTCTCTAGCTATCCAAATTCCGTTGTCTATGGATATTTAGTGGAATGAATCTTGAGTTGCTTCTTTAGATCTGCAGTGTCAACATTCTTTCTTCTAATAATTTTCTAATCAACTTTCACATTATTGGTATCATATCCTTGTTTGATTACTAGATCCTCTAAAGACTTAATCTTAGTGTCTTTAGCTAAAGAAGATATCTTTTCTAGTTTGAGTTGGGACTAAATGTTGTTGACCGAAGCTTGTAGCCTAGAAGCTTCCATTGCTGAGTTTGTCAAGGTTGAATACAACATCTCACCTATTTGTTTGTGTACGTCCATCTGATTAATGGGATAGATTTGATCAGCATTAAAAGAAAAGATAGATTTTTTGTAATCATCTGGAGTTTTTGGAAAAGGAACCTTAGCCTAAAGGAAGACTATATACATCTTTCCTTTATTTGTGTCAAAGGAAGAAAGAAGCATATGCCATGAGGATGATGTCTGTTTCCAAAATTGAGAATAGGTGGTAGCTTTTAGGAGTTCATTTTTCTTCTTAATTTCCTTATACACAGAAAATAAACTTGTTTCAGCCTGGCCATGAACCAATTCTCCTGACTGAGATGTGCCCAGTGGGTCTTGGGAAGCTGAAGATGATGGAGATATTACGAAAATATCTTCATTCCTCGTAGAAGTATAGGGGCCTATCAAAACTATAGTGGACTATACAATTTCCTCTTGAAAGGATTCTTCTCCTGGATTGGTCTTCTGTCTTTTCTTGTAAATATGAAAATCTTTCCCCTAAATTTTTTTGATTGAAGGTAAAACATCCTCCCTTGGTATTTTTTCCTGCTTATCCTATGGTTTTGGAGTTTGTTATGTCATTGTAGAGAGTACCAGTTCTTCTAATTCTTGCAAAGTATTTTCCTGCCATTGATCCTGATTCATATATTTTTCTATTTCTGGCCTGGGAGTATGAGTGTAGGGAGTAGTCTTCTGCTCTACTCTTAGCTTTAAAATTATTCCCAAGGGGTCATATGACCAGGTGAATATGAGTTTAAAATTCATCTACTTGAGGAGAGTATATGCTTCTTTGATTGTTTTCCTGGTATTGCAAATAAAAGGCCCAACCTATGTTTTAATATTGACTTGAGATTTCTTCTTGGTTGCCACGAAGTGTAGGTCATCTATATTAATCATCTGTCTCATACATTCTAGTGAAAATTTTTCATAGGAACAAATTTGGGCAACCTGTATTGAGGCAATTCACACCCATACACTTTGATCTCAGTGTAATTTTCATACAGGTAGCAGTCGCCTATCTTGGTTTTCTCACTAAGGTTTAAAAATATTTTTATCTCAATTCCTATCCTTGGTTCAACATCACTATTCAATAGGAAAGCAATTGTATACAAGAACTAATCTACATAATCACTGAAGGTGAATTCATTGGTATGATTCCTTACCAAGGAAGTCCAATGAATCACAGATTGGAGATTCCCTTGTTCATCCAGTCTTTGTAATGGAAATTGAAACTTGTCTGCATAATGGAACAAAAACAAATACACTAAAATTAAAGCATACTAAAAAAATCCTTTTCTATAAAACGTTAGGAACTATTCATGGATCGCATCTTCTAGGAATTCACTATAATTGAAGATTATTGAGGTCTTTTCACCTACTGAGAAAACAAATAAAAACCCTATGATGGCTTCATCAATCCACTGATCAGATTGGTATCCCAGTAAACAAGAAACTATTGAGATTATTTTCTTTGTCATTTCAGAGAACATGGAGGATGGATAAGGAGGATTTTTCTTCGGCAATTTGACATCATCAGGTAGAGATTTCTTAAATATTTTGGCTCTATGAGGGAAAGTGAGGTTTTTTGTAGAGTTCCATGAGGGAATCTACTAAAAATGGTTTCAGAGAGGTAGAATTGTGAATTTGAAGATTTGGATTATGGAATCAAGGGTAATTATGAAAAGAACATCGTTGTTTTGGGCTACAATTTCCCTTCGACTAGGAATGTATCAAAGGGGCACCACAAAACAAATTCAAGAAAATGATGGGTTTGAGGAAAGATGAATTGGGGTAGGAAGGAGTCCCACAAACCTAGTTTGTCACTAATATCAATGAATTTTTGTTTTAACCAGTTGTAGAGTTCGTAGAGATCGAACTCACAATTGGTTTCAATAATTTTTTATTCCCGATCTACTAGGGGCTAGGGGTCTAAGTCAATTACAGGGGGCAAAAGGGGGTTTTCTTCAGTAGATTGAGATTTACCTTTAGGATCCATGCTGGAAAGAAATGAAATGGAGAATAGAAATTACCCAGGAATTGTGTGGATGAAGACTGGTTGTAGTGGCGGTTTGCTTGCTGATAGGTTGCAGTAGCAGTTTGCTTGCTGATTGGTTGTAGTGGCAGTTTGTTGGATGACTTGTTGCAGTGGCAGGTCTTGTCTTTCAATGCATTGAAACAGTAAAGGGAAGGGCCAACATAATGGTTTTGGGGTTTATTTATAAACAATATCACTTACTGTTGAAGGATTATTCATTTAAAGAAGCGGGTCTGTTAATCTGGGCTGAAATGGTTACATTATGAGTGCAGAGACATGCCATGTGGCAGGAGTGAGTTAAAGTGGAGCGGAAAGGGATATGACAATAGAGGGAGCAGAGTGGAGGATAAGTGGACATGGAGGTGCCATGTGGTGAGATGAGATGGAATGGAGTGGGGACGGGAGGCGCCACTCGAGAGAAGAGGAGTGGAGTGAGGGAGATGGGGGTCAATGGTAATTTTAGGCGGGAGGTGGAAAAGGTGGATTTCAAAGTGGGGGTGGGTAGTAAGCTGTTTTAGGTTGGGGCGGGGGGTTATGAAGTCGGCCTGAGGGTGACATGTTGCACAAACGGTATGTGGAGAAACAAATTTTCGGATCCCCCCTTGGTCGTCGGAGGGGCTGGGGGGTCCAAAGTCATCACCTGCCATTGATCTGGGCAAGTGAGATCACGACCCTTCATTGTTGCTCGACACTTAGTACAAACGAAAAATGTGTCATATCAAAATAACTTTATTAACACTACTAATCACAATTTATACAATGTGATTAACTAATTTACTTATTTAACTAAACAGATGTTATTCAACTAATATAATCGCGCTTATATGGTGCAATTAAATAATTAAACCTATTTATTTGAATGTAGTGCGACATTTAAACTAGGTGCACATTAATTTTTTTATTTTTCTAAAGCATTTTCTCATCATAGTTATATTTTTTGAAATTAAGTGGCATTTGAACTGGCTCATTTATTGGGGCTATTTTCAATTTTTCATATTTCTTATATTTCTTTTATTTTTGCACACACACAGATATATATATATATATATATATATATATATATATATATAGATATCCTTTTTTTTGCATCCCCTTTCATTATGTTTTTCTTTTCATTTTTTTTTCTATTTTTATTTTTTTCTTTTTCTTGGAAATAATTTGTAGGTTGAAACATTATTTACATTATCTAATATAAAAATAAAAAAATAATCATCAATTTATCCTATAGATTATAGGACCCTAACAATGGATCTAATGGGAATGGCATCGTCCTTGTGAGGTGCCAAGAACACCGTAGACTGCTAGCTTGATCCATTGGGTTGATCCCAAACCTACAACCTACTCTGCCATGAAAACATTGCAACTGAAATCCATTGGTAATTTTTTCCAATCCCCATACTAAACCAAATCCATTCTTCGAATTGGAATCTGAATTGTACACTGCAAACTAAAAACTTTGCTGAAAACTTTAAAATTAAATCATAAATTTAACAACACATTACCAAAGCCTTAGGGCCTTCTCCTTGGGCTTAAAACTTTGATGATGGTTGTACACACGTGCAAATCTAAACAATAATACCAAAATGCCCAAAGAAATTGTTGGAAGCTAGTGCACTGCTGAAAAAGATGCTCAAAAGTTTGAGCTTATTTATGTACATACCAATGTACCCTAACAACTGAGAACCAAATGCTTGATTCAAGCAATGTAAAACTTGTAGTATAACCAATCAAAAATT
Source organism: Pinus taeda (assembly GCA_000404065.3). Taxonomy (NCBI): domain Eukaryota; kingdom Viridiplantae; phylum Streptophyta; class Pinopsida; order Pinales; family Pinaceae; genus Pinus; species Pinus taeda. The sequence goes on from APFE030643669.1 coordinate 166,083, forward strand.
TGATCCAATACATGGGCTGCTTGATTGTTTTTAATAAAAATCAAAACTAGAACTTGTAAGGGCATTGGAAATTGATTGTAGGCTTGATCTTCACAACATAAACATAATAGGAACTCTATAGTGAACAAATCATCCATATAGACAACTATGGGATCATGAAAGACATGACTTATTGTTTGATTTTCAAAGTATTCTGCAAATTTATCATCATGCTTGGGAAGTTCATATATGCTTTCTTTACCATCATAATGTTTCAACTGTGAGTCACCAAACCTATTCTCAAATCAATCCTCAACCTCAATATCAAAATGCAACACTACCACTTCTTGTTTCGGCTGACAAAGGTTCTCAAAGAAATGATTTTGACATTGTAAATTGTGGACCTAAATTTGAACGTCTAAGGCCTGAAGATCTTTCTTAATTTATTCAACAAACTCTTCTAAAAATATGGTCTTGGTTTCAGAGCTACATTTTCATTTCTCTAGGTAAATAGGAAAAAAATATGAAAAAGCCTCATCAATTTGATCATCATCAAAATTATCCTAGTATTCCTTGAAACCCTCAATAGAGATAAGGTCGGCCACATACCCTGTCATCTTTCTTAACAAGAAAAATGATCAGTGTGTAGTGGAGTCGCCATGAGTGTTTTTCAATCTGGATTATTTGACAATGGAGTCTTTGGATCAAGTTGAAACTTGATTGGAGTCGCCAAGTGAATGGTTCAACCTTCTTGTGTCTAATCACTATCCACCATCAACAATCAGATTTAAAACTTGATAGTCATTTCTAGGGAAGATGAAACCTTGAGCTCCCCAGTATGGTCACCAGAATTTTATCACTCTGTAATTTCCAAAGGTTGTGAGAGAAACTTAGACACAACCACAAAACCACTTGTAAGATTAGAAGCTACCCCTTCTAAACTCAAAGTGAGATCTCTCTATTGGATTTAGATTTTCTGTTTTGAGATTTTATACTAATTATTGAGTTGAGGGTTTGTTGTTTTCAAATGTTTGGTTGAAACTGCAAGGAAAGGCCATTAGGCAATGGAGTCAAAAAGTCTTAGGGTGATTAGATACAAGATTTCTAGAAAAAATGTAACAGGGCAAGGTAGTTAGACTATTGGATCTTTGGAGCTTTTTTGGAATGAAGGGGAGGAAAAGTTTGAGATTTAATTAAACATAGAGCATTTTAGAATGAATTATATATTTAATCTCAGTTTGAAAACATAGATATTTCTTATAAGCTAGAGCATAGTGTAATTAAATAAGCTTGACCCTTAGTTTTCTTTAAACAATACAGATAGGAAAAACATATGGAAAAACAGAGAAATGAGAATTACACAAGAGGAAAAACATCACCAATTTTCCTAACACTTGAATCTTGGAATGACCTTTTGTATTAATGAAATGGTCACTTTAGCTCAGTACACAACTTCACATCAAAGCTCTGCTTTCTTGGTTCAAGTTCCAACATTTGTACTTCGAATTATGAAGCCTTATACAAAACTTAGAAAAATATCTTGATTTAAAATATCAAGATTTTCTACATGATATCCTAAAAATTGTTTACAAAAATAGTACAAAAATATAGGCAAATAAAATTGTTGTAGCTCTCTGGCACTATCTTCGAGGATTCTGGTGTTGACATGGCCTAAAAAATGTTTCTTTGTTGTTGAAGGTGAACACCTATTTAACTCAAGTAATTGGCACAATTTATCCCATATATCTTCATATGGGGTGGATAATTTAACTAGCTTTCAATAGGTTTAATTCACCTCGGTGTACTTTTGGAAAGTAAGTTTGATTATGAACTATAGAGCCTCCAAAATGTATTCAAAATATCATCCACTTTCACCTTTATCGCCACATTTCACTCACATGTTGCAACTCCATAGCCATAAAATCTTTCATAGCCTCCATTTTCATGATTATAGGGGTTACCCTTGTGTTTTCCAAAAGCTAATGATTTCTAGTATTTTAAGTGAATTTATGGTTAAAACTTAGAAAAATGGATTGCTAAGTGATTGCTAATAATTAAAAGTGGATTTAGGTTTCATGACATGTGTAGGTCATTTGGAAGCTTCCAAGTCACCCTTATGTGGCCTCCAATCCTTATATTTGAATTCCCTTCCAGACATGGAAGAAGATTTGGATAAAGGTCAAAGAGGATATGTGTCTCATCATTACCTATTTGAGTTGTAACTCTATATGTGTCTCATCATTACCTATTTGATTTGTAACTCTAAGAGATTTTCTAGGAATATAAGGAGAGAATAATGGACCTCCATTAATGAGGTAGATTCTTATGTTTTGTATAAATAGGAGAGCCTTCTCCTTTCAATGGCATGTGTAAAGTTGGAGATACTCAGGTGGAAACTTAAGATTACTCATGTTTTGAATGGAATTTAGGTTTAGAACCATGCTCATGAGTGATGTTCACCTTTTTCTATTAATGCTTGCATTGAGATCCTCTCAACTTTCCATCCCTCATGCTTTTGGATTGGCCACCTACAATGTGTGAGATTTATTGTTTTTAATAGATTAAGATTTATTGCTTTCATTGATTAAGATTTATTGCTTTCATATTTTTTCCTGTGTGAGAAGTTAAGAATGATTGTTTTTATTTTCTTTCATATCTTTTCTTGTGTGAGAGGTTAAGAATGATTGTTTTTGCTTTCATTTCATGTCATGTGGTTTTGATTATTCATTTCATAGGATCCTCATTTGATAATGCACACATGATCCCTTAGAGTAGATTTCATTTTGTGCAATTTCATTTCTGAAAGTATGGTAGATTAAGATTTCAATTCCGCCCGATGTACTATAATTGTACAATAATTTCTTTTGAATTGATTGTTGAATTGGAATAGGTGAATTTGGTTTATCATTATTTGGTTTCGTAGTTAGATTTATCTAAATTGGAAGTTAATTTATAGCATATACAATGCATGCATGCTTCGTAAGTTTTACAAAACCCTAGGGTTGACAATTAAATGATAGTAATTAATTTGCCTCAACATTTTGGCGTCGTTGACGGGGAAGTGTGAATAGGAACTAGCTTTCAGTCTAGAGTTCATTTGTTTTTTCCAGTTTTTTTCTATATGCATGATTAAAACATGTAGATTCATAAATCATTTAGCTGCATATTATATATATATATATATATATATATATATATATATATATATATATATATATATATATATATATATATATATATATATATATATATATATATATATATATATAGATATAGATATAGATAACCTTCAATCACCTACCACCCCCACTATATAACGTGGTGCAGTAAGAGCCACACATCCACATCATAAATTCTTATTTTTGCAAGTAGAAGAGATGAAAAAGGAGGATGAAGAAATGGATGGAGATGATGAGAATGAGGAAGATCCTTTTGGATTTCCCATTCAAGAAACTAATGTCAATGTTCAAATGAAGAACATCCATCCATCCATACTTCCTAACTTCAAAGTTATGAGATCGGAAGACCCAGAAAATTTTCTTTTTGAATTTGAAATCATTTGTAGATCTTGTGGCTACTCATTACACATTCAAAAATTAAATTTGTTTCCAACAACCTTGAAGGATAAAGCTCTTAGATGGCTCATGAATTTAGAAACAAATTCTATAAGGAAAAGGGATGATATGAAAAGAATATTTTTGGAAAAATATCAAAATCATTACAAACATCATGACCTTAGAAATGAAGTCTTTAAGATGAATAAAAAAGAGGATGAAAATCTAGAAGACCTAGTGGAGAGATTTACTTATAATATAAAAATATCTAAAATGCATAATTTACAATTAGACATTTTAAAAACTCTCCTAATAAATTCTATAAAGGATGAATGGATTGATCTTCTTAACCTGGTGGAAAAAGGAGATGTTTATCAATTGTCCTTTCAAGAGATTTGTGAACTATGCAAGCAATATCGAGAGGAAAAACAAAGTATGGAAGATCTCCTCAAGACCTAGTTACGGCAAGGGAAAGTAAGTTGACAACGGGATTGGAAAGCCAAACTAAACTTAACAATTTGCTAAAAATTCTTGGTAATTTAAATGAAAAAATTGAGATGCTAAGAATGCAACAAGAAAACAATTGAAAATGTTTCTTTGCATGAATGTCCACTTGTTAACATTAAAATTTGTAAAATTTGTGCAGGATCACATACTACTAAAGATTGCCCATCATTACCAGGGTTAAAGGCAGTTTACCAAAAGGATAATGGAGTGAATCAAGGAAAAGAGCAAATATGTTATGTAGCTCCAAGAGGACAATAGAAGCCTCATCAACCCAATATGATGCAATATCCTTGTGCACAATTTCAGGTTTATGCACAACAATATGCACAACAATCTCAAAGTAATTGACAAACACCTTTGCCTTGGAAACCTTGGGCATCTCAATCCTAATCTCAAAACCAATTTTGGAAACAAGGTTGGGAAGAGCCTTATAGAGGAAATGCGCCATATACTCAATCTTTCCTACACTATCCTCAGTACTAATATCAATTTTATCCATCCAATTCACCTCCACCACAACATCAATTTCACCCTCAGTTAATCTCAATTCAACCTTTCCAACTACTTGCACAACCATTTCGAATCCCCAACAATAAAACACCTCAATCCACTTACAATGTTGAGGTATTGCAAAATGATTCACTAGCTGCCATTGAAGAACAACAAATAGAAGAAGAAGATTTAGATAAGGTCCAAAAATCATGGATGTTCTTTGATAAAGAACAGTTGTTGGAACTAGAGATTGAAAAGTTGCATGCATGCTTATCACCAAATTCTATGAATGGAGATCACATCTATGAGGAATTGCATGGCATGATAGAAGGAAGCCAAGGAAGACAAGATTATATTGAATCTTGGTTCAAGACAGTCATTGGATCCCAGTATTCCATTCTTCAATATCTTCTGACATCATCTCAATCAAGACAGTTGGTCTCTCATACACTAGTACGTATCAAAGAATATATTTCAAACTTGCATATGAGTATATCTATAATTTTGTTACACACGTGTCTCCATTGGAAACATTCATATACTTAAAAAATAAATAAATAAATAAAGTAGATAAATTAGGAAATAAAATCAAGCTTGATTGTATTTAGACTATATATATATATATATATATATATATATATATATATATATATATAATATATATATATTATTTACTTGCAATTTTTGCTAATCTCAAAAAAAAAAACTCAATAAAAACATCCTTTTTTTTAAATAAAAAAATCATGATAGATTTTTTTTATGTTTTTAATAAGCAAAATGTAAGTTTGAAAAAAAAAAAAAAAAAAAAAAAAAAAAAAAAAAATCAATTCTCTTTTTACTATCTTCATTTTCCAAGGGAATTGACAAATTGATAACTGGCTCTCGTGCGACCCGTAAAAAATAAATTCAAATGCATTAGCTTAAAAAATCAAAATCCAAATTCAAAATAATATATATATATAATATATATATATATATATATATATATATATATATATATATATATATCTTGCTTGAAATTGATGCATATCTATTCCTTTTTTGAGGAGTTGCAGAAATGACTCGTTTCTGTATCCGAGCCTGATGTGATTCCGTGTCCATCATAAAAAAATTTGTGTTGAAAGGCTTGGCATAGACCGATTTTTTTAAGCCCTATCCATAATCCAGGTATCATATGTCTCTAACCCAAATGCTCCATATTGGCCTACGTAATTATTGCACAACATTTCAATGCACTTACTCTATTTTCTTGGAGCCCTCAACTTTCCTCCTTTGTCGCCATCCATTATTTCTCAGATCAATCAGATCCTTCAACATGAACCTCAGCCTAAATGGAAGCCATTGGTTGTTGAACATTTTTGTCATCTTATTGAGTCCATCTATCATGGAGCTCGCAGGATTTGCCTCTCATACGATAACTTTATTGCTTTCATTAGTTGTTGTCGGTGTGAATGCTTTGGACACAATTGCTGGAATCCTACTGATAGATCAATCAAGAAGGAACAGATTGGGGGGAACACCTTTGTCAACTGTTGAGGAGTATTCATTTCATTCCAAATCTCCAAATCTAGTAGTTGTTATGGAAGCAATACCTGAGCATTTGCCAGAATGCATAAGAGATTTAAAAAGTCATTTTTTAAAATGTGTTTTGTAACCAAATGAAAGTGAATCTCAGAAAAATAAAACATGGGTTTTTCTCAGGAAGGGATGAATTATGTTTATCATGGGTGATTTCCTGAAAATACATAACCAATTGGGAGATTCTTAGGGTTCTTTGTAGCCTTATTTTCCAGGTTAGGTGAAAAAAACAATTTTTACTTACTGCCTTGAGATCCTGCAAATCGTTGAAACAAATCTAGTTTGATCGAGTCCATGAGAAATGCATCTTGGTATTGAAGGAGAGAAGCTTCAAGCAAAAACTTTTACACATTTTATGTGTCGTGGTGCAGGAACTGCCAGCGCTTGGCTCCGAAATATGCTACTGTTGCGACTGGGTCGAAGGAGGAAGTCATTCTGGAAGTAAAACAAATTTCTGTAGATCATATTGAATCTCTTGCTTTCGTTTATTCCAGTGCGAACTTAGTTCCTGTTCCATACAAGATTGCTTGCAAAAATATTTTGTAGCGAACTAGAATATTTCATCTTCTGCGACATAGAGATTTATTACCGAGTTGTGGATATTTAAGGTTCCCATTCGTTTCAAAATTTCTTTGATGAACTGGGCGATTTCTGGTACAAATGTGGGTAAGGATTTTCTCTCTCTCCCCATTCGACAAGCTCATGGGGGACCTAGCTTGGTGCATCACTGCTTCCAATTCTAACATCAATTTGGTTGGAAAATCCATTGAAGCAGCGTTGATGAATGTGGCATGACCGAAGCCAACGCTCTGGCAATAAGTTTAGCTTTCACCAAGAAGCCTTTTCCTATAAAGCCTAACTTGTGTGGGAGAGTTGTTCCAATTTCTCGAATGAAGATCATTGATCTGAAAACTGGGTAGTCTCTCCCTCATAATCACAAGGGATAAATATGTATTCGTGGATTCCAAATTATGAAAGGTTATCTTAATGATCCCGAGGCTACCAGTAAAACATTAGACAAAGAAGACAAAAATGGCGCAGTTGTGTTAGATGTCAATAATAGCAATGTTGTTGTTAACTGGTAACACACGCTACCCCAAAAGAGATTGTGAAGAAAAACGTGCAATAAGGATCGACAAAGGCTGCCTTTGGGTGCCACAAGCTGGGCTACCCTGTACCCCCTCATTCTCACTGTTGTGTAGTCAAAACCACATTTCATTTTCAAAACCATTCAAATATTTACTTTCCACGCTTTGACTTTTCATTTTCAACCATGGAAAATTTTGATATTACGTAGTTTTTTTTTGTTATGTTGTGAATGTTATACGTTATGTTTTATGTTGTTATGATTTGTTTTATATGTGTTTTTGTTTGTAACATTTATGGATAATGATTTGTTACTTCTGTTATGTTGTTAATTTTAACATTATATGTTTTAGTGTGCATGTGTGTGTGTGTGTGTGTGTGTGTTTTATGTATATAATGTTATGTCATTGTTTATAGGTTTGTAGATATGTTTTTTTTTATATGTTATGTTTTGTGATTAGTATGTGTAATGTTTTGTTTTTATATTTCACTTTTTAATTTTGTAAATATTTCATTAGTTTTTTTTTTTAAGAAAATTGCCATGGAAAATTGTCGAAATATTTTGATGATAAATTCATTGCGTGATTGAAGCAAATTGAAAAAAATAGTTGATTCACTTACACACCCATCGATGCAAGGATCTGAAGAAAAAGAAACACGAGACAAAAGAAATTGAATAAAAGTGCAATAGCTCACCTTAACTAAACTTAATTGCAAATCGAATTTTGTTAAGGTTGAATTTTTACATTGTTGAAATCATGCTTAAAATTTATCATTGGTTTTCTCTAATGTTATGTTTTCAAGTATGATGCAGGGAAAAAGAAAAAATATAAAGGCAATTTATCTGCAGGATCGATTGATCAAAGATTGTTTTGCAGGAATCATTAAGCATTCGAAAATAATATTTCTTTATCTTTATAAAATGTTATGGTTCAAACATAAATTGGGGAAATTGTACATATCATCATTTTAGAAATTGGATTTACTATCGCAATTATGAAATCGGACTAACGATTTGAAACGAAGATACGTCATGAACCTATTAATTATGCAAAATTTTCATATGTACCTAGAGAAATTGATCACTTCTCTTCGAACACACTTACGTTTGTTGCAATGTTAGTGCCAAGTTTATTTTTCGGTTCCAGGACAATCGAAGAATTAAAGGAGGCCAATTTATGCATGATTGGTTTTCTACGACCAATTTCAAGAGACATAAACCAATTGAATCCATTTCTATCATCCATAAATTCCATCATTTTTCCTCTCCAAACTCACAAGCTATTCAAGCATTTTTGCTAAACATCGTCACCATTTTTCTTGCAAGTGTCACATGTTTCCTTCACATTTTCCATTTACATTTTCCATAATTTCCATTCAATAACCCATTAATAGAGACATTCAGCTCGCTTACATGTTGATTTGTCCTTTTCCTTTTTGTTAAATAAATCTCGCTTGATGCAAGTTTCCCATCCATAGTCTTTCCAAAATCATTATTCCATACTCACGTTAGATGATGGGGGATTCATTAATGCCTCCATTCTAACAAGCCTTGGCCTATTGACATCAACACATCATCTACGTTCAAGGCTAGAGTCCTTATTAGTACCTTGAGGCTTGTATGCATCAATGACAAGTTCTCTTGCCAATAATCATGGGAATGCATCAATGTCCCTTGATCGTTGGATCTTGCGAGTGGCTCGACATCAGCTCATCTATTCACACTTTGTAATATGTACTTAGGTACCTTGGCACTCATTGACTTTAATGGCAAGTTTTCCTGGCATTGGTTAATGACATTCATCAATGATTGGTAATCCAATGACTTCTCTTCATGCTCAACACCAACACCTTTATTTGCATGACTAGAATTGTACCTTCAGGTTTTGTAGCAGGTGAAGACTATATCATTTCAACATTTTGTAGTGGATAGAATAGATTTAGCTGCAGAAATGAAGAATCCAATTTCACCACCTCATCCACCATTTATGCAACCAAGATGAAATTCTACATTCTATTCCATGATCCAGCAACAACTTCAACTTCTCCAAATATGCACAGTTTCTCCACTTCCTAAGTAAGTAAACATATGTTTTTGATAGATTTTAATCATAGAATTACTTGAATACTAAAATTATATTTTTTGGAAAATACTTCACCGTATTTCCTTTCTCATTTGAAAAAAACATAAACACCTTTAGTTGTGGGTGGGGGGCGGGGGGGAAAGCAGGACATCCATTTATTATCACATTCATATCACCTCATTCCATTTCACTTCATTTCATCCTAGCATACTTGTCCTAATCAATTATGATTGCATTATGGTTCAAAAGTTATGTGATTTGCAAATACATGCCTAAATGATGAGCATATTACATGGACGATTTAAATAATGCTTTCTTAAATATGTTCAATGAATCTTGCCACAAAAAAAAAGAAACAAGGTATTGAAACACAAGAACCAATACCAATTAAGATTTGGTTGTCGTGCAAGAACCAACCAAACATGTTGCAATTCAATATATGACAAGGAATACTTTGCAAAAAGAAATGAAATTGTCAAATGAAAAGTTTAAGGAAAATTGATATAAGCCAAGCTCATTCAAAAGCAAATCATAACTAAGAAATGCAGTAGATTGCATGAGGACATGCAATAGTGTCAATTGGGGGGTATGTAGAGCATCCGAAATGTATTCAAAATATCATCCACTTTCACCTTTATCACCACCATTTCACTCACATGTCACAACTCCATAGCCATATAATCTTTCATTAGCCTCCATTTTCATGATTACATGGGGTTACCTTTGTGTTTTCCAAAAGCTAATGATTTCTAGTATTTTAAGTGAATTTATGGTTAAAACTTAGAAAAATGACATATACTTGCTAATACTTAAAAGTGGTTTGAGTTTCATGACATGTGTAGGTCATTTGGAAGCTTCCAAGGCACCCTTATGTGGCCTCCAATGCTTAAATTCGAATTCCCTTCAAGATATGGAAGAAGATTTGGATAAAGGTCAAAGAGGATATGTGTCTCATCATTACCTATTTGACTTGTAACTCTATGAGAATTTCTAGGGATCTAGGGAGAGAATAATGGACCTCCATTAATAAGGTAGCTTCTTATGTTTTTGTATAAATAGGAGAGTCTCCTCCTTTCAAAGGCCTATGTAAAGTTGGAGATACTCAGGTGGAAAATTAAGATTACTTATGTTTTGAATGTAATTGAGATTTAGCACCATTCTCATGAGTGATGTTCACCTCTTTCTGTTAATGCTTGTATTGGGAGCCTCTCAACTTTCCATCCCTCGTGATTTTGGATTGGCCACCTACAATGTGTGAGATTTATTGCTTTTCATAGATTAAGAATTATTGCTTTCAAAGATTAAGATTTATTGCTTTCATATATTTTCTTATGTGAGAAGTTAAGAGTGATTGCTTTTATTTGATTTCATATCTTTTCTTGTGTGAGAGGTTAAGAATGATTATTTTTGCTTTCATTTCATGTCATGTGGTTTTGATTATTCATTGCATAAGATCCCGATTTGATAATGCACACATGATCACTTAGAGTAGATTTCATTTCATGAAATTTCATTTCTGAAAGTGTGGTAGATTAAGATTTCAATTCCTGCAAGCATGGTTGATTAAAATTTCAATTCCTACAAGTGTGAAAGAATAAGATTTCAATTCCACATGATGTACTGTAATTGTATGATAATTTATTGTGAATCAGAATAGATGAATTTTGTTTATCATTATTTGGTTTCGTAGTCAGATTGATCTAAATTGGAAGCTAATTTCTAGCATATACAATGCACACACTTTTCACAACTTTTACAAAACCCCAGTGTTGACAATTAAATGATATGTAATTAATTTTCCTCAACATGAAAAAATGATTTATCTCATGTTTGATAAGTAGGTCGAAGTTCAAACCTTCCTTGAGGTTTTTCCTATGATGGTTCGTTTGATGGTGGAAAACTTTGACTTATCCCTGGCTATGGTATACAAGTTGTGCTAATAATCATCTAACTTGACCAACTTATCTCCAATTCCTTTCAAACCTGATAGCCCCTTTTGATTCAATACATTGAATTTTCTATGGAACTTTTGAATTCTAGCCTCCAAGTTATGCCACTTGTTTTCTAATTGTAACATCAAGTTCCTTTTTGTAAGGACTCTTCTAACTTCAAGGATTGTTTCTATCTTGTTTGCAATATCAAATTACTCTAATTCCTCCTTTGTCTTTGAATTTAGAATCCTTACTAATGCAGTGGATTCACCTGAATTTTGTCCCAAGTTTTATTTTACTTCTACAATAACTTCTTTGGATCTTTGCACTAATACCTTCTACTCGAAAATTATTTCTATGGAAGGCCAAATTTCTGTCATAGCTTCATTGATTTCCACCCAAATGTTCTCCTTTTCCTGTGCAATTGTTTGGACCATGGTAGATTCACTCTCTAATTGTTCAATTCTCTCAGTTAATATATGAGTCTTTTGAATCCCTACTATGTACACATTATCAATCTTTAGTTTTTGTTCCTGGAGATTGTTTATCTAAGTTTTCAGCATTTCAATCTCCTGCCCTCTAATACACAAGTCCTCCATGGCTTTGACTAGTTCTTCTGATGAGTCTGTAGAATGTCCCTCTAATGTGATGGTTGTTGAAGTGGAAGTCCCTTCTATCGATGTACATGCAACCATAACTGTTATGAGTGGAATGAATGCTATCTGTGTTGATTGTTCTTTCTCCTTCAATAATTTTTCCATTTCAATATCCATCTCTTTAATTTTCCCATTTTGTTCAATGATAATATTAAACATGTCTTATTTCCCTTTCTCTAGCTTTTCAACTTCCTTGGTTTGTGGATCTTCAATGGATGGAAGCTTGAGTTTCTTCTTTAGAGATGCAATGTCAGCATTCTTTCCTCTAATAATTTCCTACGTAGCTTTCACATTATTGGGATCATATCCTAGTTTGATTACTAGATCCTCTAAAGTCTTAATCTTAGTGTCTTTAGATAAAGAAGATATATTTTCCAGTTTTATTTGGGACTAAATGTTGTTGACCGAAGTTTGCATCCTAAAAACTGCCATTGTTGAGTTTGTCAAGGTTGAATACAACATCTCACTTGTTTCTCTGTGTATGTCCATTTGATCAGCGGGATGGATTTGATCAACATTGAAATAAAATATAGCTTTCTTGTAATCATCTAGAGTTTTAGGAAAAGGAACCTCAACCTAGAGGAAGGCTATCTACATCTTTCCTTTCTCTATGTCAAAGGTAGAAAGAATCCTATGCTGTGAGGATGTTATCTGTTTACAAAATTGAGAATAGATGGTAGCTTTTAGGAGTTCATTTTTCTTCTTAATTTCCTTATACTTGGTTCAGCCTTGTCATGAACAAATTCTCCTAACGGAGATGTGTCTAATGGCTCTTGGGAAGCTAAATGTGATGGAGATCCTATGAAAATATCTTCATTCCTGGTAGAAGTGTAGGGGTCTATCAAAACAATAGTGGACTGTACATTTTCCTCTTGAAAGGATTCTTCTACTGGATTGGTCTTCTGTCTCTTCTTGTAAATCTAAAACTATTTCCCCTAAATTTCTATGACAGAAGGGAAACCATCCTCCCTTGGTATTTTCTCCTACTTCTCCTGTGGTATTTGATTCTGTGATGTCGTTATAGAGAGTACATATTCTTTTGCTTCCTGCAAAGTATATTCATGCCATTGATCCTAATTCATATATTTTTCTATTTTTGGCCTGGGATTATGAGTGTAGGGAGTAGCCTTCTACTCTACTCTTAGCTTTGAAATCATTCCCAAGGGGTCATATGACCAAGTGAAGCTAAGTTTAAAATTCATCTGCTTGGGGAGAATATCAGCTTCTTTGGCTATTGTCTTGGTATTGCAAATATAAAAGGCACCCATTCACTCTAATATCAATGTAATTTTAGTACAGGTACCAGTCACTTGCCTTGGTTTTCTCACTGAGGTGTACAAATATTTTTATCTTAGGTCCTATCCTTGGTCAAAATCTCTATTCAATAGGCAATCAATTGTATGCAAGAACTGATCTACATAATCAATAAAGGTGAATTCATTGGTATGCTTCCTTACCAAGGAAATCCAATGAATCATAGACTAGGCATTCCCTTGTTCATCTAGTCTTTGTAATGGAAATTGAAACATGTTTGCCTAATGGAACAAAAAAAAATACACTAAAATTGAAGAATACTTAAAAAATCCTTCTGTAGGAAACTTTAGGAACAGTTCATGGATGGCATCTACTAGGAATTCAATGTAATTGAAGATGGCTGATGCCTTTTCACCTGTTGAGAAAACTGATAAAAATCCTATGATGTCTTCATCAACCCACTAATTGGATTGATAGCCCAATAAACAATAAAGTATTGAGATTATTTTCTTTTTCATTTCAAGGAACATGGAGTATGGATAAGGAGGATTTTTCTTAGGCAACTGGACACCCTCAAGTAGAAATGTCTCAAATGTTTTCGCTCTATGATGGAAAGTGAGGTTTTTTGTAGAGTTCCATGAGGGAATCTACTGAAAATGGTTTCAGAGAGGCAAAATTATGAATCTGAAGCATTTGGCTTATGGAATAGGGGGTAATTGTGAAAAGAGCATCATTGTTCTGGGCTACAACTGCCCTTTGACTGGGAACATACCAGAAGTGGCACCATGAAATGAATTCAAGAAAATGATGGGTTTGAAGAAAGATGAATTAGGGTAGGAAGGAGTCCCACAAACCCAATTCATTACTAAGGTCAATGAATTCTTGTTTTAACTAGTTGTGGAGTTTGTAGAGATCGAACTCACAACTGGTCTCAATAATTTTGTATTCCTGATCTATTAGGGGCTGGTGGTCCAAGTCAATTACAGGGGGCAGAAGGGGGTTTTCTTCGGTAGATTTATATTTACCTTTAGGAGCCATGCTGGAAAGAAATGAATTGGAAAATATAAATTACCCGAGAATTGAGTGGACAAAAATGGTTAAAGTGGAATTTTGGTTGCTGACAGGTTGCAGTGGCAGTTTGCTTGCTGACCAATTGCAGTTGCAGTTTTCTTGCTGACAGGTTGGAGTGGTAGATTCCATATTTTAATGTGTTGTAATAGTAAAGGGAAGGGCCAACAAAAAGATTTTGGGCTTTATTTATAAAGAAACTCGCTTACCATTTAAGGATTATCCATTTAACAGAGCAGGTCCATTAATCTGGGTTGAGACGATTACATGACAAGTGCAGAGATGTGCCATGTGGCAAGAGTGAGTTAAAGTAGAGTGGTAAGAGATATTGCAGTGGAGGGAGCCAAGTGGAGGAGAAATGCATGAGGAGGTGCCATGTGGTGAGACGGGATGGTGTGGAGTGGGGACGGGAGGCACCACTTGGTGGAAGAGGGGTGGAGCGAGGGAGCGCGGGCTCAACGATCATTTTAGGTGGGATATGCAAAAGGTGGATTTCAGGGGGTGGGTCCAAAGTCGACCTAGGGGTGACACGTTACACAAATGGTATGCAGCTAAATAACTTTTCAGACCACCCCGGCCCCCCCGCCCCCCGCCGCCTTGGTTAATTTTTCGAAGGGGCGAGGGGGATGGGGGTCTGAAGTCATCACCTGTCATTGATCTAGGCGCGTGAGATCCCAACCCTTCATTGCTGCTTGACACTTATTACAAACGAAAAATGTGTTGTATCAAAATCGTTTTATTAACACTACTAATCTTGATTTATACAATGTGATTAACTAATTTACTTATTTAACTAAACATGCTTTATTGAACTAATCTAGTCACACTTAAATGGTGCGATTAAATAATTAAACCTATTTATTTGAATGTAATGTGGCATTTAGACTAGATTCACATTGTTTTTTTTTAATTTTCTAAAGCTTTTTCTCATCATATTTTTATTTTTTGAAATGAAGTGGTATTTGAACTGGCTCACTTATTGGGGCTATTTTCATTTTTTCATTTTTTTTAATTTCTTTTATTTTTTCACACACACACATATATCCTTCTTTTTCTTATGTCTCGTTTCATTTTGTTTTTCTATTTTCTATTTTTTCTTTTTCTTGGAAATAATTTGCAGGATGAAACATTATTTTCAATATCTAATATAAAATTCAACAGATAATCATCAATTTATCATGTAAATTATAGGACCCTAACACCTTTGTTTGAAATGAAAAATCCTAACAATCGACTAGATTGCACACAAAAAACACACTTGTGGGGATTCAAGCGTATATTGTAGTGACGACATGATAAATATAGCTCTCAAATGTGTTGGATGGTCTTCTCGTCTCAATAAATGAGCTACAAACTCATCCAAATGAGGTTGCACAATATGCTTAATATTGTGAAATGCGTAAGACATAACCTGTTGGAAATTTGCACCAAAATTATTTAAACAGAACGAAAGTTTTCGATAGGAAAAGGTTCCCCATGGACAGATGAACATAACCTGGGAGTATTTTTATTTGGTTGTAGCCAAAAAATCCATCCATAAATGAAAACATTTAATTTCCAGTACTATCATCAATGATTTGATCGATATAGGGGGTAGGATAGTTGTCCTTCAGACAAGCCTTATTTATATCCCTATCATCAACGCATACTCTGGTGGTTCCCTATTTCTTGTTAACATGTAAAATATTAGACACCTAATTAGTCAAGGGAACCGAGTACATGAAACCTTCTTTGAGCAGTTTCTCGACCTCAACTTTAATCACAATAGCCTTTTGTGGATGCACTGGAGGTAATCGTTGTCTGATAGGTTTTTCATCTAGGTAAGTCTTAATCTCATGCACAATAATTCTTGAGTCAATTCATGGAATTTCCTCATAGGACCAAGTAAAAATTTCACAAAATTCTTGAAATAGGGATTTATACATTCGAATCTCTTCAAATGAGCACGAAGCACCTATGTGAATATTTTCAACAATTATTGTTTTGACTAAGATATCAATAGAAATCGTTCTAGATATGTTTCCCAAATTCCTTTCAAATTCATCTTGAAAAACTAACATGGGCCATTATGGACTATCTACAATCTCAAGAGAGAATATAGTTGAAAAATCATTCTCGATTTTATCAAGGTTAGGGAGAAAATATGAAAGGTGGTGATAATCATTCCATGGCATTTCATCCAAATTCATGACTTTTGTAATACTTTCATCAGTCAAAAACTTATTTTCGAAAGGATCAGGAAGTGAAATTGGTTCTAACCAAGGTAAAGGAGAATAATCATCATTGATATTTTCACTCGATGAATCTTAGAAGATGACGAGTCAAAAAACGATTAAAATTTCTAGTAATCCAATTCAAACAAGCTCAAAGGCATCTCATTGCCATAGGAGTTCAATTCATAATCTGAAGGCACTATTTGCAAATCAGAAGATTCGATAGTGCTTGATCTAATCATGTTAACCTCAGAAAAATTAGAAGGAAAGTTCGGTGGAGGAAGTGCAAAGTTTCTCGCCAGTGATGAATCTTTGAGCAAACCAACAACAATGTCCTCATAACGAGAATTCATTTTTTCGACAAAAGGTATGCAACCTGTAGAGTTAGGGTAAGAAGTGTAGTAAGACAATTGCTCTACTTTGATAATTTTCCTTTTGTGAGGAAATTATATCATATGGAAAAATGATGAGACCACTGCTGACATAGCGAAGGTCCAACTTCGACCAAGAGAAAGGCTGTAGTTGAGTTGAGCATCAACAACTTCAACTTTGATCGTAATTTTTTTACCCTCTAACTCTATGGGTATATCATTTAATATTCTATAAGGGATAAAACTTCTTCCATCAAAGGCTTTCATAGTGGTAGGTGATTTATTGATGGTTGAAGAACCTAAATTTGTCCAACAAGAAATTGACATGATACATGTAGAAGCTCCTTCATCAACAATTGTACGAAACACTCATATGGTTTTGAAAAAAAATTGGAATCTGAAATGTGAGTTGATGTGGCAGTCTAGGTATGGGACTCTCAAGATCAAATATAATTAGATTATAATATTAGAGATCAATATTTCCAATAGCTAACGATAGTAACGTTTGTTGTGTTGGGCATGTTTGCAACACCTCAAGAGTTGACATTGCTTAAGGAGACATAGTCAGGTCTTCAAAAATGTTGTAATTTTGTGCAACTCTAGCATGTGGATTTAAAGCTAATTTTCGAAGCGCAACTTTAGGAGGTGGTTGAATCATCATGTCAGGATTCAGTTTCTTGATCTATAATGGTTCAGAAGTAGGAGGAGGAATTGAACTGTAAGGTTGACCAGATGAACTAGTCTCGTTCCCATTCACCACAAGACCCTTAGATCCATAATATTTTGATCTCATAGCTACCATAACTTGCTGTGCAAAAATCATCATGATATCTTGCGATGTGGAAGAGGAATATGTGTTATGAGAAACAATTATGTTGTCTTGAGAAGGAAAGGGATCCTTCAAAACTGTGGGAGTTGGAGGACCTTTAATGAATTTATTAACCTCTGCCCGATGTGGGAATTCCTTTGTATAATGATCCTCATTACAAATAAGGAAAAGATAGTGAGGTTTCATTTTCTCGTTAGTAGGTTCAATTTTAGTGTGTTTCTCTTTCAGAGAAGCATTTTGTTTTGATTTACCTTTCCCCTTCCTTTTACCTCCAGACAATTGACTCTTGCCAGTAGACGATTCTACGACATTAATTTCAGAAATAGCTTCTGGAGACATGTCTTCAACGGGTGAATCTTATATGACCAATGTCTGATTACTTTTAGAATTTTTATTTTTTCCCTTATACTGTTAGCTCATAGAACCTATTGTACCATTAATGACATTAGATTCTGTAGGAGTTGAAATTGTTTGATCATTCAAAATTACTAGGCACAGTAAATTTAGGATTTTCTTGTACAAGGTGCCAGATTAGGTATAGACTAAGTCTAAATACTAGGCACGATGATGAGAAATTACCTGCTCTTCCATCATTACACCTCCCTTAGAAACATCCTCAGTAATAACAAGAAGTAATGAATTTGTAAAACATTCAACTAAAATATGATCTAGAATAAAAACATTGACTTACCAACACCTACGTCTCCATTCATGTATATGATTGAAAATGTGAGTTGATTTTGATTATTTTAAGGAAGTCAATAGTTCAGTACAAGTATCGTATTGAATCGGTAGTTGGAAATGGGTTAATGAACATTGTTTATAGAGAGTTAAAGTTGTGGAAAGAAGCACGAGCTAACTCAATGTACCATTTAGTTGTCAAACTAGTTAAAGTTCGTTGGAAAAGGTGAATTCTAATAGAATCCTTGATTAAGGAATTCAATGCACACCAAAGATAATATGTCATCATGAGATTGGATAGGTATTCTCCTAAATTTCCTTCAAATTTGGGTATGTCACTCAGTAACTTGGTGGGAATTGTTGGACAAGAAGGATAACAATAAATAGGATCATTCATTAGTCTGGATAAATAAGGTAAACCTAGGGTTGAAATGAACAGTAACTGTTAATTAAGGTCCTGTGCATATTTTGATAACCTTGCGGGTTAAGTCCAACCCCTGGAGGTGGATACCTAATATATCCTGGAATAGCCAGTGAAGTTGGCATTGGGATTCCACCAAGGTAACCAGGGTGAACCATACTAGGTTGAGATTGAATAGGGACTTGATAAGTATGGCCAAGGTATGGTTGACTCTGGAAAGGTTGAATTTGACCCATTTAACCCATGTAATATTTCCCTTGTACAAGTTGAGCTTGTAAAGGTTGACCTTGGCCAAATTGACTTTGAATAGGTTGACTTTGGATAGATTGACCTCGAAAAGGTTGGTTTTGGAAAATTTAACCCTGGAAAGGTGGAATTTGAAACTATTGTCCTTGAAAAGGTGGAACCCGGTAAGCTTAACCTTGAAAAGGTGGGATTTGGAAAGCTTTTCCTTGAAAAGGTGTTTGCATTGTTCCTATACCAGGTTGTCTGATAAGAATCTATGGTGTAGACTTGATTGTAGGATCAGTTTGGTAAGAAGAAGCCTGAGGGATTGCCTGTGTAGTTTTTGGAACAAAGTATGTGAGGGGTAACTTGACCGTTTGTTTGTGATACTCCAAGGATAGGTGTTTGAGGTGAACTTAGAACTGGCTACGAGGTAGATGTATGAACAAGTATTTGAGGTGCACATTGAATAGACTATTGAATTGGTCATTGAACAGGTTGTTGAGGAATTCCTTAGACAAATTGTTGGACAAGTATTTGCAAAATTCCATGAATGATCCAAGAGGATCTCGAGACACCAAGGGAATGGATAAAGGCTCGAAATTAAAAATGGCAAAAAGGATAATTTGATGGCATCAATTGAGAGGGCTCGTCTTCCTGATCGCAGTGGCGTGAACAGTTTGTCAATCTGAGCTCGTATGCAAAAGATAGAGCTATTCAAAGATTGGTATGGAAGAGGAAAAATGGGGTCCATAGTGCACCACATGGCATCCCAATCAGCACATGGGACCCACATGGAAGCCCATCAAACATTGACACATCGCAACCCTTTATTAACTTCCTAAACCTGCACAGGGAAACATGTGATATTTTGGTTATAACTACAATTTTATATAGTTGTTCAAATTAACTATTTAAGTAAAAACATATTTTACCAAATCAAAAAAATAACAACCAAAATATAAACAACCATGTAAAAATATTCTAACCATGGGAAATATTATGGTGGAGGGATATGGTTTAACCATATACCATAGAAATCTATAAAACCAATGTATTATGGCATAATCCATTATGATAAAGTTATGGAAGCCAACGTATTGGGAGGCAATACATGGCATATGGTAAAGCTCTTAAAGCAAAACAAACTAATTACACATGCCATAACAAATGCATGGTGGTTGTGTTACATTCAAGGCGTATATGGTAAGATACGTATGAAGATATGGTCGGTGGGGGCAACCACGTGGTTGTCTCGCCGCACATATGGATCACGTACAACAACCAAAATTTAAAAAAGGATTCCGTAGGTTGGGGTGGGTGAGTGCAGTCCCGTGGAGTACGGGTCCACTTTCCAATCAGAGTTAAAAATATATATATTTTATATATATATGGCATACGGTTTTATGAAGTTTGGTGAATGGTTATTGTAAAATGGGGTTTGGTAAAAATAAACCATAACCATATTATGGCTTAATCTGCCCAAAGTTATATAAACTCATTTTTTACCATTTTGCAAGAGGAGAGATCAACGGGCACGGATTTTGAGACCAGGTGGCGGAACCCTGAGCACTAAGAAACACTGGTGGAACCTTGCTTGAGCAGCATTTTTACAGGAGGGTGATTTTGGTCTGGACTCAGAATTGGGTAAGTTTTATATGGATTTTCCACCTCTTAGTGGTGGTAATCCATTAGTGGTGTCAGATTCTGCAACCGAGCTCCAATTTTCGGGCACTTTTAAGCATGGAGGTATAATGCTCCATTTTTTAAACTAATGAATGTAACTTCTTTTGATGCCATTTTTAATGAATGAAGGGCTCCCCATTGATCGAGCAGGGCCCGAAGACGTAGTCCAGGAGGGACGAACTCCGTTATCAAGTTCTTGTCTTCTTGTCTTCTTGTCTTCTTGTCTTCTCAAGTGTTTCTTCTTCTTCTTCTCACATGTGCACATTTAAGTTTTTCTTTGGTAAAGCTACAAACTATTTATGTAATTCTTTTAATGCCGCTATAAACAAAAGATAACCTGGATCAATGAATAGGCTGCTAGATAGGTACAATGATACTTGTAATAGATATTTGAGGAATAAAGTGTCCAATAGGCTGAATAGTTTGATAAAATATCACTTGTGGATTAGCTGGAGCAAATTGTTAAGAAAAAGTGGGGTTCCAAATAGTGTTCATCCCAGTGTAAGGAGTATCAATCAAAGGTTGAGCTATGATAGGTTGACCTGGACCATGATGATGTATCTAACCATAATTTCCTTTAAAAGGTTGACCTCTAACCATAGGATAAGATATGACAACATGTTGTCCTCCAAGTGGAGGATAAGGTGCTTTCCCCCTAAGCGGGTAATAAACACCATTTGGGGTTACTTGAGGGTTACCTAAGTTACCAGATACAATGTGAACATATTGGTATGATGTCGTAGGCGCTTCAGGCATGGATTTCATGCTCTGAACAATAGATGTAGATAGAGTAGATGACCAAGTAGAAGGTTGATGAGGAGAAGAAGCTTCTGAAGAAGTCCTAGTAAGTGACAAGTATCCAAGAGGAACTGACAAACCACCATACAATAGTGTAGGAATTTATAGGGTAAGTTCCTCAGACAGAACACCAAAAGGACACCGCTCACAAACAGATCACAGATCAATACACCAGTCTTTTGACGTGGTTAAAACCCAGAGGGAAACAGTCCACGGCCTGCGCCAACGTGGCTACTACAGGCAATTTATTAATAAAGAATGAAAATTTACATAAGCTTCTCTCATGCACGGTTAACCTACAAATGACCCTCCATGCGCTTTAAATAGAATTCATGGACCAATCGGGTGTCAAGCCACGGATCAAGTGTCGGTAATACCGAGGAGAGAATGAACCGTCGGATCACTACATATCGTGACCGTCGGATTGTAAGTTACAAAATGTACAACGGTAAAGAAACACACTTTACCTAACTCTATACCTAACTCTATACTAGACCAAGTTGAACTTAACTATTTCCTATGTGTCGGAATATCCTAACAAGTATGAGATCATCAACATAAAGTACAATGATGAACAATTTAACTTCCACCACTATGTGGTATAGGTTCACATCTGCTTCACTCTTCATGAAGCCAAACTCGGTGAAGTAGCTATCTATCAAGGTTTAGCAAGCACAAGGTGCTTGCTTCAACCCTTACAATGCTCTATTGAGCTGACACAGATGTGACTCACGATCAAAGGTCTTAAAACCTTTAGGCTGCTCTATGTACACCTCTTCCTCAATCATGCCATTAATGAAGGTTTTCTTTACATCCATTTGATGTATCTTCCAACCCATTTGTGCTGATAGTGCCAATATAGATTTGATGGACAAGTACCTTGCAATAGGAGAAAAAGTCTCATCATAGTCAATACCCTCTACCTTTGAAAAGCCATGAGCCACAAATATAGCCTTATGCTTCTCCACACTACCATCTGCAGCTTGCTTTACCTTGTAAAGCCAATGGGAGTTCACCACTAACTTATCCTCTGGTCTCGAGACCACATCCGAAACACTGTTACGAACTATAGAGTCATACTCCTCCACCATGGCATCAACCCAAACTAGATGCTACATGACTTCCTTAAAGGAAGATGGCTTTGTTATAGCCTTATGCTTCTCCACACTAGCATCTACATCTTGCTTAACCTTGTAAAGCCAATGGGAGTTCACCACTAACTTGTCCTCTGGTCTTGGTACCACATCTGAAACACTATTATGAACTATAAAGTCATACTCCACCATGGCATCAACCCAAACTGGATGCTGCATTGCTTCCTTAAAGGAAGATGGCTCTATCATAGCCTTATGCTTCTCCACACTACCATCTGCAACTTGCTTTACCTTGTAAAGCCAATGGGATTTCACCACTAACTTTTCCTCTGGTCTCAGGACCACATCTGAAACACTGTTATGAACTATAGAGTCATACTCCTCCACCATGGCATCAACCCAAACCGGATGTTGCACTGCTTCCTTAAAGAAAGATGGCTCTGTCATAACACATTCTCCAATAAAAGCCATGTATCTAGTGTACCTATGAGGTGAACTTCTCTGCCCGTGCTAAGAAGTGGGTACTCCCACATTCTCTCATGCATTATCCAACAATTTTTCGGCCTCTCTGGTGCCCTTTCTACCCTCTTTGGAAGACTCTGCATGAGTGGATGTCTCGACTCCCGAATCCTCTGCATGTGGCTGCTCCACATCAATATGAGCCTCCTCAACCTTAGGATATAAAATATCCTCATCCGCATGTATTTCAAGCTCCCTCTCAAGGGAAATTCGCATGGCCTTCTCCTCAATGAATCTAACATCCCTGCGAACCACTGTCATCTTGTTGGTGAGGAAGTACACCTAATAGTTGTGAGGTGTATCAGTGTACCCCACAAATATCCCCAACTTTTTTGTGGGTTCAAGCTTCTTCTGTGCATCTTTTGTCACATGGAAATATACCGATGACCCAAAAATCATGAAGTGACCAACATCTAGCCTCTTACCGGAATTAGCCTCCTCTGGTGTCTTCATCTCAAGTATCCGATGTGGGCTATAGTTTTGAACATAAACTGTTGTGTTTCATGCCTCAACCCACAAGTGTAGTGGTAGGCCTTGATCATGCAACATTGCATTTGCTACCCCTACTATGCTTTTGTTCTTCCTCTCGGCCACCCCATTTTGTTGAGGGTTATGGGGTGCCATCAACTCCCTTTTAATCCCTTCCGCTGCACATAAGTTCTTAAACTCATTTCTGACATACTCACTACCATTTTCACTGTGTAGAGCTTTAACCTTCTTTCCTGACTCTTTCTCCACCAATGCTTTAAACTCACAAAATTTTGTGAAGGTTTGATCCTTTTTCCGCATGAAACATATCCAACATTTTCAAGAAAATTCATCAACAAATATAACATAATACCTGTGTTTGGCCATGCATGTTGTTGAGAATGGTCTACACACATATGAATGGACTCACTCTAGAATAGCCTCAACTCGATTGTCTCTGTCGTGAAAGGAAGACTTGGTGTATTTTCCAAAAGTACACCCATTGCATGTATCAACTTTCTCAAGTGTACCTTTCGGAAGACTGGTAGAGATCTATTGCAATATCTTCAAATCCCCATGATGCAAATGGCCCAATCGCCTGTGCCACAACTCGCCAATGTCTCAGATCTTCACCCTTTCCTCTTTTGTACTCAAAGCAGCACACTCTTCTACCTCCAACTTATAGAGATTCTTCACCCGAATCCATATCTTCTTTACTTGACCCATGGCTATGTGTCAAAGGAATGCCTTTCCTTTTGAGAAGAACACCTCATAGCCTCTATCCTCAAGCATGGCATCGGATACCAAGTTCTTCTTCAACTTGGGCACATACATAACAGTCTTCAAGGTGAGTGGAGCTCCATGCTCCCTCTTAAAAGTAATTGTGCCCAATCCACATTATGCTTCCCGTCATCACCCATATTGATATGCAACTAGAGATATTTCTCCTCTAGTTCATTGAATAAATCTTTGTTGCCAATCATGTGGGATAAAGCTCCACTATCTCAGTACCATACACTTCCCATCATTGATGACTCCATGCATGCAATGAGGGAAAATTCCAATTCAAATTGAGAGGCCAAAGCCTCACCTGCCACTCCTCCTAAGGACTTATTCTTTGACTTCTTGAGTGGAAAATTTGTAGAAAAATGGCCCAAATCATGACAATGAGAGCACTTAACTTTCTTCTTACCTCCATGACAAGAATCTGATTTGGAATGGGAAGCTTTCTCTTTCCCCTTCTTCACCTTAACCTCTAAGCCACAATTCTCTTCATCACCAGTCTTTGATGAAGAGCCATCCCTAGTGTTCCTCTTGATCTCCTCCTACATCAAATCTGACCATAGTCATTCCCAATCCGGTAGCGTCTCTTGACCATTGACAGAGTCCTAATAACTATGCCAACTCTTTGGGAGTCCTAGAAGAGAAATACTCACAATATCATCCTCGGAAACCATGATTCCAATGCTTCTAAGTTCATCACGACAATGAGTGAACTTGGTCAAGTATTTTGGAATCGTCTTTCCTTTCTCCATTTTGATTTTTTGAAGTTTGTCCTTCAATACCAATTTCCTTTAGTCATTGTTTTTCTAATACAAGTCCGTCAATGTTTTCCACATAGCATACAAAGTTTCCTTGCCATGGAGATTCGAGAAAATGTGGTCTAAAAATCCCTCAAGGATTATCTTCCTCACCTTTGCCACACACTACTTTCCATTTGAACAAATTTTGTGCATCTGATGTTGTTGGCTTAGGAATTTCTTGATCAACGAATTCCTTCAAGACATTATCCTCTAGCACAACTTCCATTTTTTCCCTCCAGGCTATAAAATTCAAGTTGCCTTCCAAGGCATACTCAAGCCGCAAACCATAGAATGCCATCTACCAATCCTGAACTATGTATTGCAAATTCAAATTTCACCTATAACCCAAAACTCCAAACTTTGAAATCTCCTCTAGTGTATTGTTCTTAGCTCCGATACCATGTATAATTTCCTATAGATTCACAAGCTCATGCAATGTACTAAAGCAGAGGACAAGAATCTACTTCTATTTTCAACTAGCGGAAGTCAATAGATTGATGAAAACAATATGAACAAGAAGAAGATATATTAATGGCACATAACAAAAGATGTATATGGAGAAAGCCACTGCTCAAACCCCGCTATCTATATTTCATATATCAAAAATCTCAGTGAAGATACATATTATTCTCACTAGAACAATTTCGCACAAGTATGCTCAACTCTGGCAGCTCACAAGCTAGCTCTTGGCCAACACTTAGCCAATTGTGCAGCTCTCAAAGCCCCTAATCTCTTATGTAATTCCTAGGATGAATAGCCTGTATTTAAAGGGAATTTATGCTTCCAAAACTACACAATCCAAACATAGGATCAATCTCTGATGCATGCATGATATTTATAGTCTAGTAAATACTACAATTGATAGTACATTGCCCCTACACTCTAGTCTCAACTAGCCGGTCTTTCTCAGAATTGACATGCATGAGTTTCTGATGAGGGAATCTTTAGTTAACTAGAATGACACTTGTGAATGCACTAGTGCACCGGCTGACTAATAACTCTCTATTAGTTCCACAAATAGTTTCAAACTAATTTAACTAAACTTAACTGAGTAACCTGAGTGATCTAATTTTGAAATCAATTTAAACTCATATTGGACCCCTAAAACTTAGGGACAACATATACATGATTACAGAAAGACTTCCAACTCAAAATTCCTAAGCTTATTAAGTTAATTAAACTTAATTAACTATTTACAAGTTTCTATGAGAATAGAATTCAATTTTAATTCTTAGTTTAATTCAAGTACAAATTAAATTGGAATTTACTATTGTCATTTCTCAACATATGTACACCCCTTTCACACTGTCACATATCTCAATACCTACCTACACTCAGTAGAAAAAAAAATAAATAATTCTATAACATCACTTTAACCATTCTTATTTAAGTTTAATTGTTCATAAGGTTTATGGCATGACCATAATCCCATGAAGAAACATATTATCTCTCTGCATCTACTTTCTATGTACCCAAAAGTACTTGGCTATATAAATTAGGTTGTATTAATCAGTATTACATTTTTGCAGCATTACTTAACCTTTGGAGTATGAAGGTTCATAATGGTATTGGTTATGTAATTATATTTGTTTATTATGTTGGGGACTGCTCTTGTCCACCTATCAGGGAATCCTTGCTCTCAGAGGTTTGTGCTGCATTAGATAGTGTAGAGAGAAAGTAGGGTTTGGTGTTCACCTCTTACTGCCTTTCTCCATTCGAGCTTCTTGGATTGGTTACAACTCTCTCTGTGCTCAGTAGAGATCAAATCTTCTGCCGAGAAAACCCATCTCAGGTTAATCTTCTGTGCTCAAAATTGGCTAATGTTTTTCAACTAAGTGAGCTGCTTGAGCTAGAAACCTATGGTTATAGAGTTTGACTGGCTCTCATTTTCAATTCTCATCTTCTTACACAGTGATGCCTCCAACTATGATTTGGGTTTTTGAGTTGCTTCAAAACTTGCTATGTAACTTTGGCCTACCCTATATACGTTCAATATTACTGCTGCTTTAGGAAATGTACCCATTTGAGCTGAAGAAGAATACCAGGGTTTGCAGCAATCAACTATAGAAACCCACATATAACTATCGAGTATCGTTTTTAGCTTCATCCTTCAATTATAATGTTAGCTTCTTTTCATTCGAATTGCCTAAGGTTTTTTACCCTTTGCATATGTCTTTTTATTTTTTTTTCTTTTTTTTTTTTTATGCAGGTTTTTCTTTCCAACCCAATCAATGTTTCCATTGTTTTCCTGCATCCTCGTTCAATATTACAAAATGGGTTTTCCTCCCTTCATGTGCCAAAGGTCAAGCGTTCCGAGTTTCTAATTCTATTGAACTATATATTAAATTTTATAGTGTATTTGATGATAAAGGTTTCGACCTAGGTTGAGTTTGGAGATTTTGACTTTAAGTTAAATGGGAATTGGTATTTTAACCTAAATATCTTTGAACTAGTATTTGAACTCGACTATCTATGAATGTTAAATATTTTCCCTATGAGGGTTATCAGGCCTTATAGCCAGTTGGCTAAACTGCTTCTAATTTCTTTTTCTTACTGTGCCAGATGAAGAACTGGAATTATTTTTTTGTAGTGTATATATGTTTATCAAGTGTTAATGTTAATGTCTATATTCTTTTATTACAACTTGACTAGTTCTTGTTTTTCTGTTATGGTTATCTTGCCTCATCAATAATGGGTTTTCACTGACAACCAACATTACTCCGCAGTGGAAAGGGTTTTATGATTATGGGTTTTCTAGTTAGGGTTTCACATGTTTCCAAATTGATGGGCTCTGCACCCATTTCATGGTATTATCATGCTTTTATGTGGCACAAATCGTGAGTTTATCATATATGGTTTTGTATTCACAATGGTTTTTGTGGTGTTTATTTCATTACTTCTTACTTGGATTTTCTGCAAACATTACGAATTTCTTAAGTATTTAATTCATGAATTTCTTAATAATTTCATTCTTTATTAAACCTTATATGGGGAGGGACCGATCCTCTGCTACGCAATGATGGCTTCACTCACAAACAAACCCTCCAAAGGAAATAAATTTATATATATTACCGGTAATGAAACACTACTTCCTTGTTTTCATTCTCTGTTGCCATGAACATTTAACTTGGTTCTGAATTGCATTCTACACATAGAAGTTTAGAATAATTACATAAAATGTATTTGTATTTTAATGCTATTAGCATTCCTGTACACCATCAATATCTGTAACATTGTATGCTCAAATATCATCTCATACTTCAAATTCTAGTGTGTAATTAAGAGAAAAAAACAACTACTACCACTTATTTGAGTACTTAATAAGCCCATCACAACATTTGCAGAAAATATAATGTTCCACCCATCCAAGAGATCAGTCATTAACTGTATCTCACCACCGAGACAATTGCTTCACTAGGTTAGAATCAGACTATCTAGTCACTACTAGACATAGTATTTCATAGAAGGAACCCCATTGGCCATCTAGCTCAAGGATTATCTATCCTTCAATATTTGCAACAATTTTTCCCTTTTCCCTCACCTTCAGTCTCGCTCCTCTTATTGTCCAGGGTCCCCAGGGAAAGAGTTCTTGTTGCTTATTTACTTTGTTAAAGACGGTTTTGGGTAGTAACTACCCCTTGTAACTATTTTTCTAACCATTCACATGTAACTTCTCTTAGCAAAATATTTTCCACAAAATCCTATAGTTAACTCATTCCAACATATTAAAAATTATTAACTTTTATTAAATATCTCGTTCAATGCTTATTTAAAAGAGAAATCATACAGTAATAAATATTTACATGTCTTACCATGGGGCATTACATCTTCCATCTCTCAAGAAAACACCATCCCAATGTTCTATAACCTTTCAAATAAACTGGGGTAAATGTTTTCATATCTTCCTCATTTTCCCAGCTGGCCTCTTCAGGGCCAAAATGTTTTTGTTGAATCTTAACCTAGATTATAACTCCCTTCCACAACTTTACTTCTCTTCGGTATAAGATACACAAAGGTTCGATTAGAAACTCTCCATCTAGTTTGACCTATATGCCACATCAAATTAAATTTGTTAATTTGACATTATGCACATCCTTAAATGAGAAAGAAGAAAGAAATATGTTGACACAACTTATTCATCAGTACCTAAATATATTTCCAGTTAATAATGTGTCTAGGGTCTATATATATTTCTTAAGCAAAGAAACATGGAATACAGTGTGAACCTAGGAAGTGCCAACTGATAATCTATTGGTCCCACTTGGGCAAGGATCTGGAAGGGCTCACAGAATCGAGGGATGAGTTTAGCACAACTTCCCATTGCAAGGTAATTTTCTTGGGCTTATCATGAACATAAACATGGTCCCCAACCTGGAACTCTCGATAACTGCACTTTTTATCCACGTAAGTCTTTTGCCTGTCATGAGTTTCTTTCAAATTCCATCTTATCTTTTTAATAATGCTCTCCATTTCTTGTAACATATTAGGTCCTATCAGTAGTTTATATTCTGTTCCCCACCAATTAATAGTTGTTTTGAATATTCTTCCATATAATACTTCAAAGGGGCTCCTTTTAAGTGATTCTTAATAGCTATTGTTGTAATAAAATTCCACAAGATGGAGGTAGTATACCCACTTGCTAGGCCACTGCATAAGGTACATTCATAACATATCTTCCAAGACTTGTTTCACCCTCTCTGTTTGTCCATTTGCCTGGGGGTGATAGGTAGTGCTGAAATTTATTTGTGTCCCTAACCCTATAAACAAAGCATTCCAGAATGCAGAGGTGAATTTCACATCTCTATTTGATATCACCACCTTAGGTATGTCATGTAATTGAAAGATTTCATACATGAAAATATCAATAATCTGAATTTTTTTATAAGTGGATTGTACTAGTATAAAGTGTGTAATTTTACTCAACTTATTAACTACTACCATTATAGAACCATTATGCCCTTTTTATTTAGGTAGGCCAATGATAAAATATAGCATGATAACTTCCCACTTCCACTCAAGTATGGGCAAAGGATGTAATAATCTAGCAGGATGCCAATGTTGCACCTTTATTTGTTGGAATTCAAGACATCTTTTTAAATATGTCGCCACTTCCTTTTCCATACCCGACCAAAATAAATCTTTCCTTAAGGTTGTAATGAAATTTTTGCATAACATGGGTGCATTGCATAAGGATATTTTTGATATTTACCTAAGATCATTTGTTTGATACTTTTCTGATTAGGTACTATTATCACTCAAGTTGTTCACGAAAACTTGTGAGAAAATGGAATACGGCAGAGGTAACCACTAACCAGTCTTTTAGATGCAGCTTCTAGCCAATCTGCATCCAGAGAGGGCTCTCTCTTTATAATTTAGCTTTGCTTTGAGGTATTTTAGGCTATTTATGTTGTACAGGGTTTTGTTTTGAATTTGTTGGATGGTGATCTTCAACAGAGCTGGGATGCAAGTCTGAAACAGTTTATTCCATTGGGTAGATGGAGTCTGTGAGGATGAACTGCTGAGTGTGTTTTCTGTGGTAAAGGGAAATACTACAGAGCAAGATAATCGATCTTGGAGCAATTTTATAACTTGGAAATAGATGGAATGAAAGCCAGTGGGTGAAGGGCAATTAAGAATCCTTCATCATGTTGGCAAGGGGAAAGTGTATGAAAATTCCCAAGGAGCAGTAAATAATTCCTTGGCAATACTCAAAGTGTAAGAATCAATGGAAACATGAGTAGCTAAGAATTCCTATTTATGCCAATTCTGAAGAAAACATAAGTAATAATAGAGATTGAACACATAGTGTATTTAAACAAATTCAGGGCTATTCTTTTTCCCTGTCACTAAGATTATGAAACATATATGAAATTTGCAAATATAGAAAACACAAAACACAGTTTAGAACAACTTATTGATCTATAGAAAGACACAATAATTCTGTAGCAGGGCCCAGAACGTCAAATCCACATTCAAACGATCCAGCAACAGTGAACTTCAATAGCCTTTGTATTAAAAATCTCAGAGTTACAGCACAGTCCAGAGAACAAATCACCAACCCTGAATACATCTTATGGGGAGGTATATATACAAAAAGGAGTTACAAAATATCTTGTAGAGAAAATATCCTGCAATAACTCCATCCATCTACTTTTCAGGAGAAGTAAATGAGAGAAATGAATGCAGAAATAAATGTTGGCGTGTTGGATGTCTGTTGGTCAGATATTTTTGACTTTTTGAACTGAGTGAGTGGGCTGGTAACTGTCCCTTTATTCTGTGTTCCTGCCTTGCTGTCCCGGTCCTTTCATCTATGTATGATTTCGCTTTAATGCGTTATAGTCCCAGCTTTCCTCCTTCCTCTATTGATTTCACCTTTATGATATGTGCCAGGTGTTTTGTCCTTTAATTAAAATGCAGATGATAGAGGAAAATTGGAACTACCTTGGTAAAACCTCCAGCATGCTCTGCCACCATTGGTCTATTGGCAACTGATGTCTTTTGTATTTTTATTAATGTTTCATCGGCTTCAGTATACTTGTAGAAGTTGGGATGGATTTCAAAAATATGATTTATTTCATGTTCAATATAGAACAGATTTTCCAACTTGTCATATAAGCTTTGTCTTGATGGAAGTGTTTGATCCCCTAAAGTGCTTGATGATGCTGTGATATGATTGGAAACATATGTATTTACCCTGTGAGCATACTTTTCATGTGTCAACAATATTTGATTGTTGGTTACCAAACTGGGTAGACCCTTCTGCTGCAAGACTGTAAACTTTGTTGTAAAAGCATTTATTTCTGTCTGCATTTCTTGGAATTTTCTCTCTAGATTTTGTACAAAATTTCTTAGGGTTAGCACCTTTTCCACTGTCAAAATTGTACTTGTTTTGTCCCTGATCTCCAGAGCTACTAACTGTTCTCTGGTATGAGTGTTCAAAAAATGAATTAGTCTGTTGGCCTGTTCAGGCATGTTTCCCAATGATGCCTTGGCTTTTTGAATCTCTACCTGGGCCTTTTCTATCAATTCAATTTGCTCATGAATCGTCTGAATTGATTGCCATTGATCTGTGATAGACTGGCCAATTTTGGTCCACAAAATTGTTTTAATTTCTTCTAGAGGTTTATGAAGAGTGAGATCCTTTTCCAAGGATTTCACCTTATTTTCCAAGGCCTTTACCTCTCTGGTTTTCTCTGCCACAGTTATATTTGATTTATCATAGCTTACCTCTAACTTGGCCAGTTCTTCTTTGGCTTCCTTTAGCTCTACCATTTGGAGTTCTAACTCATTTATGGCCTTCATCATCTCTTCCATCTTCATGCTGGTATCTGACACTGTTGTTTTTGCTGTTGCTGAAGCATCTCTGGTTGATGTACCTGCTGTTGATTCTGGGACAGTGGGAGGGATTGCTGCTACAACTGTGGGAGGAGCAGTGGTAACTATTGGAGTTGTTTCAGGTGGCTGGGAGGTCGACTCTCCTTGTTGGTTTGCAATGCTTTCTCCAATTCTCGCTCGGTTCCAGTCAACCTTTGATTCATCTTTATTAGCAAATCCATCAAGTCTTCTTTTGCCTTCTCTTGTGCAAGTTCTGTAGTTTGTGGGTGCATGGTAGCAGGAAACTTCAATTGCTTCCTAAGTGCAGCAATATCTTCTTCCTTTCTCTTTATGAGGGCTTTGATGTCCTTGGCATCCTTGGGATCATGCCCTAGATCAATAATAATTTCCTCCAAGGTCTTTATTCTGTTGTCTTATTCAAGGAAGATAATTTTTCCAAATCCAATTGGGCAGATGTATTGCTTAATGACTCCTTCAATTGGTGGGCCAACATTGCCTTGTCTGCCAATGTAGCATAGACCATTTCACCTGTTTGTTTGTGCAACTCAATTTGGTCCATTGGGTGTATGTCTTTGGCGAGGACCTCTAGATTTGTTCTTATGTAGTCCGCAGTTGTCTATGGTTGCTGAATTTTAGGCTTGAAATGACTTAAGATCATTTTTTCCTCCTTAATGTCATATGCTGCCATTAGTCTTTGCTATTTGGAGGGTGTCATTTTGAGAAATTGATCATAAAGTTGTAGTCTCAATAACTCATTTTGGGCCTTAATTTCCATGAATGTTCCTTCAATACCAGTTTGTTGCTTACTTTGCCGCCTTGAGGAGGAAGCTTCCATACCATGTTGCCTCTCCACTTCTTGCCTGTGAGAGCTGGCCCTTTCCTCTCTTGAGCTTTTTGTGATTTCCTCAATAATTTCCTCTTTGGGTAGAGGATCTACTCTTTTCCTTTTGGCCTCTAGCTGCTATGTTGATCCACTTGCAGGTGTGGTTTCTTCTCTGTCCCGTTTCTTGCTTCTTTCCTCATTGAGAGGAGTCTGTAATGTTGGTACCTCTAGTGCCTCTGTCTATAGTGAAGGGGCTTGCCCTTGACCCTGTTCCTTTGAGGTAGTTGGCTGGTCTGTCATTGTTTCTTGCTTTGTATCGACTACCTCCTTGCCCTTTGCTGTCCCTGTTGTTGGTGTAATCCTTTCTTGGGCAGCTTGTTGTGAAGCTACAGCAGTTGATGTGCCTTTTCTGGTTTGCTGTGGCAGTTTGAATGACACTTGCCCAAAAGAATCTAAGTCAAGAGCCTTTTCCAGATTTTTCATAGTTTGTTCCATTTTCTCTTCCTTAGTGAGCTGTTCAACTAGTGTGCCTTCTACCCACTCATCTTGATTGGAAAATTGTTCTATTTCAAGGATCTTACAATGTTCATAAACTGACAACCTATATTTTATTATTCTTGCATTGATAAAGCCATTTGGGTCATAGGGTGCCCAACAAAAGCTCCTCTTTAGTCTGAGTTTTTGACCCAACATTTCATCAGCATCCTTCCATCCTTCTTTTTTGTTCATGACATAGGGGCCTAACTGGTCTCTCAATTTCAACTAAGCCTTTTTCTTTGCACTATGGAAATGAGTCAAATCTGAATTGATAAATTGCTTGAAATATTCCAAGGCAAACAGTCTCATTGGCACATATCTTAGCAACCTGTAGGGGCACAACTCACAGCAATATATCCTGATAACAGTGTGATTCTGGTAAAAGTACCAGTCACCTATTTTGTAGCTTTTGGAGAGATGTAATATCTTTGCATATCATATGACAGTATAGGAGGAGGAGTTCTCATCAGGAGAGAAGAGATTGGGTATACAAACATGTCAATAAACTCACAGTAAGAGTAGGAAGAGTTGTGGACTTCATGAAAGACTGAGGTCCAAAAAATCACATACCTCTTTTCTCCTTTAGAGTCCAATTTTCTGATGGGGAATTGGAAACTATCTGGATGATAGTACAGGAACAGATGATAGATGTAGGATGAATACTTGAAGACTCCCTCCCTATCTAAATTCAAGAGCTGGTCATGGATCTTGTTGGCAATGAATTTGGAATAGTTGTATTTAATAGCAGGGGGCTGCCTTGGAGTGAATATGGACAGTAGGACTAATATAGTTTCATCAACATATTCACTTGTCTTGAATCCCAGAAAATAAGATATCATATCAACAAGTAGTTTACCCACTTCATTGAAACTTGCATAGTGAAAAGGAGGTGGCTCTGTAGGCTGGCGATATGATCTCATAAATGCTTGGGCAATTCGAGCTATCTCTGAACTAGGCAGTTTGGGGCCCTCATCAAGCAAGAATTTCATAGTAAAAGGAAACAGAAGCTGAGTTGGTTTGAAGTTTAGCATTTGATTTATAGAGTCAGGAGTTATATGAAAGAGAATTGTTCCGGATGGGGTTTTGACTGCCCTTTGGGTTGGTTCATAGTTCTCACAGCAGAGGTGAATTATATTAGGAAACACATTGATAGAAGGGAGGTAGTAGATGGGTAAATTTGATTCCCATATCCCATAGAAATCATTTTTGCTCAGATAAATGTTCCTAAGTTCACAGAATGCTTGTAGATTGTTCTTGTAACCAACTAAGTCCTGGATTTGATAATCCCTATCAGCTAAAGGCAACCATTCCAATTCCTTGTGGGGTGCATTAAGAGGAGTAACATTTAAGGCCACTAGAGCTTCCATAGTTCAATTCTTAATGATTTTTAAAACTATAATTCGGGTTTATGTGGGCACAATAGGCAAAACCACAGCTCAGTGGACTTTTGTGCGGGAATTACACAACAAAATTGGTTTGTATCTAGCTTAGTGGGCAGAATTTGCAGGGGATTTGTAGGATTCCTTGGTAACAGGCAGCAATAGTAGGTGAAAACAGGTAGTTTTTAGGTTTCTCAGAGAATTGGTAGGCAGGAACGAGCTCGAATTTAGCTCAGTGAGCGGATTTTGCAGAGGGATAGGGAGTTTGCAAGGTTTTTGATTAAAATTGGGCAAAACAATGGTTAAGGTGCATATTTCTTGAAGATTGCAGAGTGTTTTTTCTTCAAATTTGGGTTTTGTGGGCAATTTTTACATAGAAAATTGAAAAAACAGGGCTTGGGAGCGAAATTGATGTAAATACCTATTTTAACGGTGAAATGTGCAATTTGTAGGTGGTGAGCCGAGCTAAGAGGCTAAGCTATGGAGTAAACTTGCTAGGTGGTGGACTGTGCAGTTAAAAATGCTACCTTGGATGTAAAAGAGCATGTAGAGGTCGCACAGAGGAGACAAACACAAATAAGCGAAAATGACAGGTTCACCTCTTTTTAACAAAATTTTGACTTTGACAGGTTTTGGTGCATTTTTGTCGGATGACGTCAGCATGACATAAATTTTGTAGTGTAGCGGGGTATGGAAGGTGACGTGTCAGATGATGTGGCAGGTGACACGGAGGTGAGGTGGTGACATAAGCAGGTGACATGGCGGACATGACAGATGATTCAGTGGTGAAGAGGCAGCTGACATATGTGATGATGTGGAGGTGACATCACAGGATGACGTCATCAGGGGGGCATAGGCGGTAAATGGTATTCCACGCACCACCTTTGGGCCATGGTGGTTTTGGAGGGGGGGGCTTTGATCACGCCGGGAAGCTGACACGCATCCCTCGTACGGAGGAAATACCACCCATCCCCCAAACGCTATCGTTCAATGATCGGGGGGGTTACGATATCGCCGAAAGCCGTTAGATCTATGGAGTTAGATCCAATGGTTAACGGGTGATGTAGATGGCGGAGGCTTAGAACAGGGGGACCCGCCGTAATATTTCAACATTGGTAATGTTTTTTGCGGGGTTTGTAATGCATTTAACTTTGGACTTTGGCGGATTAGTTATTCATTTAACCGAATCTTAAATGAAACCCAATATTTACATGTGCACAAGGGGTTATTATAAGGCTCCAAGTGAACCTATAATTCCCGAAGAACTTTAATATATGGCTATACTGCCGAGGGTCGAGATATTAGTTTTTTTAGTGGTTTTTAATGTTTTGTTTTATATATAATAGAGGTGTGGAAACATTATATAGGAGCTATATAATAGAGTTAGAACATTAATATGAATATGTGGGATGAAAATGTATGAATAAATGCTAAGTTTATAGAGTGAAAAACTTAGGCATAGGGAAATGAAAGGATACTAAGTTATGAAGTTTGAGAAACTTAGCAAAATGGAATAAAAACATTTTACACAAGAAATTTGGCTTGTTTTGCCTAGGTGAAAACAAAGTTTCACTTAGTCTTTTCCATGAAAATGAAGTGGACTAAGGGTAGTGAGCAGATCTCATTGCCCTTGGGGGGCTGTTAATAAGTGTTCTTGGAAAAATGAGGAGGGAAATTAGTCATGCTCCATTTGTTTTGTAACCACCTTGCTATAGCACCTTATGATATCCATGAGATGAAACATGTTCAAAGGACAAAATTGCTCATAAACCTACTTCTACAACATCAAAACTGCCTACCCAGCCTAGTACACCTAAAATTTTTTCTTCATTTACATTGGGTGCACTTGAACTAGCAAACCCTGATTCTCTTCTTTTCTTTTAGCTGCCCTCCTATCTAAGTCTACCCTTATCTCTTCTAAGGGCCTAGATTAAGCAGTTGGGCTCCTTTGCTTCTCTACCTATCTATTCATCTGCCAAGCTTGCACTGTTTGGACAGACCTTTATTCTCTATTCTAAGACAAGTAAATTCAAACATGATATTTGGCTAGGATTAAGTTGTCTGGCCATCCATAAACCATAATAAGAATCAAGCAACTATTCATGGTGAAATTCTTCAAAAATGGAACAGTAGTGGCATTTGAACTAGCACACTTTCCTAGTCTTTTCTTTGGGGTTCATTTCTTTCATTTTTTCCTTTTACCATATTGTTTTTCTTGCCCTTTGATTTTTCTTTTAGGGCATACCCTATTTTCATTTTTTAATTTTCTGTATATGTTTAAAAAATATGGAACCTTTGCAGCATGGAAAGGATGAACATATTTGGCACTTCTCCAGTCAATCATGAAAAATGAAACCTATTGGTATAGGAACCTAGCAGTGGCTCCACTTGGGGATGGATTTTCCTGGTGAAAAGTCAAGAACAATAGGTCAGATGGCCTTATATTCAATTCTTGTTATATTCTGAAATTTCTCCTTTGTTGCCACCAAAGCTGTTCCTTTGCAAAATCTAAGTGTTGCTCATGAATTCGTTCAAATAGTTGCAGCTCTATTTAGGATACTCTGTCTGAATATTTGTCATCATTTTTATAGCCCCCAAGTCTCCTTCTCCAACTTCTTTTGATAAACTCAAAATGTAATACCAAAATGTGGCACAATTCCTTGCCTTTCCCTCAAAATTTGCTGCATTTTATTCCCTATCTTATTGCTAAAAATAAACTACAGAAAATAAACGCTGTTATGTACAAATTAAAGTGCTGATATCTTAACAAAGTGGATAAAAATAATGCTTTAGCATTTGACCATTGACTGGCCCATCATCTACCTCTGTACCATCTAGGCCTTTCAAAAAGTAGGTGTTGTTTCCTTGCACAGTCTGAATGACAAATGGTCCTCTCCACAGGAAATCAAATTTCCCATGTTTTCCCTTATCTTCTCTTCTGGAATCCCACTTTAAAACTTTATCCCCAATATATAAATCCTCTGCTTTGGTCCTTTTATCAAATATCGTTTTAAGTTTTTATTGTAGAACCTGAGATCTTTGATATACCTCCTCTCTTGTCTGTTGCAAATGAATTGTTTGATTAATTCTCCTCTGAATATCATTATGTTTTGCCTGTATTTCTTGCAGCAACTTTATCATTGGGATTCCCAAGGAAGAAGAGAATACTACCTCCATACCATAAACCGATTCATATGGGCTTGTCCCAATGGATCTTTTAGTGGTCAATCTATCTGCCCATAGTGCATTTACAAGCTTTTTATGCCAATTCTTTTTGTTTTTCTCTAGTACTTTCTTAATGATGTTGATCAAGCTTTTGTTGGAGGATTCAGCTAAACCATTACCTTGAGGGTAATAGGCTATGGAATGGCCTAGAGTAATGTTGTATTTATGGCAGAAATCGATCATCCTCTTGGATTTAAAAGCAGCAGCATTGTCTGTTATAATCTTTTCACAACATCCAAATCTAGACAAGGTGTTGGTCTCTAAAAATTGCATGATTACTGAGTCATTGGCTTGCCTACAAGGGATGGCCTCTATCCATTTGGTGAAGTAATCAGTAGCAGTAAGGATCCATTTGTGTTGGCCAGAGGATGAAGGGTGGATTTCCCCAATGAAGTCTAAACCCCATCGTTGAAATGGTATTTCAGTGGAAATGGGCTTGAGGGGTAGAGGCCGCAACTTCTTCTTGCCTTCAAAGATTTGACATTTGTGGCAAGAGGTTACATACTTCTTTACATCAGCAAATAGGGTGGGCCAATAAAATCCAACCCTTAGGATTTTATCAGCAGTTGATTTCCAATATAAATGTCCACCACAATCCC
Organism: Pinus taeda; assembly: GCA_000404065.3. Classification (NCBI taxonomy): domain Eukaryota; kingdom Viridiplantae; phylum Streptophyta; class Pinopsida; order Pinales; family Pinaceae; genus Pinus; species Pinus taeda. The sequence continues at coordinate 205,058 of APFE030643669.1, forward strand.
CTGCATGAAACTCTTTAAGTACTTTGTCAGTTTCTTCTTTGATTAGACAATTTAATAAAACACCTTCATGATTTTTCCAAAAGAGAGCATGTTCTAAAATACAAAATTTGGAAGCTTTCATTTTCAAAAATCTTTTCTTAGTTTTGGATAATCCTGGAGGAGCTTGCAGGTTTAATAATACAAAACATATGTCAGCATACCAAGGTGATTGTAAAAAGGCTTGATTGATCTATGGAGTCGCAATCTCCTACTCATTATCCAGTTGATTTATGTCAAGGGCTTGAAAGTTGGTTTCAGTCCTAAGTTTGGCTAATCCTTGTCCCTTTATCAGCTTTGTTGGTTTGATTTCAATGTCATATTCTAGTATGGTAGCTATCCATTTTCCCCTTTTGCCTTCAATTCCTTCTTGGGTTAGGATGTCTTTAACAACAACGTTGGGCACATAAGTAATCACATGAGAGTATAAGATGTAAACTCTAAGTTCCTTAATGGATTTTTACAAGTGCATATGCCTGTTTCTCCGTGATTTGATATTTGAGTGGAGCATCTCTAAGTGCCTTGCTAAAAAACGCTATGGGTTTTTCACATCCCTGGTCATCTTTTTGAAGCAAAACAACAACAATTGTATGTTCTGATGCAAATGAGAATATGATAAAGTCTTTATCAAAATTTGGGTTTGTGAGGATTGGTGTTTGAGTCAAAGCTTTTTTGATGTCTTTAAAGGCTTGTCTAGCTTCTATTGTCCACTTAACCTTGGAATCTTTTTTCAGCATGTTGTTTAGCAATCTTATCAGTTTAGCAAGATTTGGCATGAATATTCTTAGAAATTGATCTTCCCCAAAAAGGCTTGTAATTCTTTGATGTTTCTAGGGTGAGGGACTTGCAAGCTAGCTTGTATTATGTCTGGATCAATTCTAATGCCCTCTTTAGAGATGATATGGCCCAATAATGCTCCTTCTTCTAGACCAAACAATGATTTCTTTGGATTTAGTGATATGCCATATTTTCTGCCAATTAAAAATACCTGTCTGAGATAGATCTTTCTGAGAACTACCACTTTGGGAAGGGCATCATTGGTCCATGGACCCATGTTGCCCCCAGATTTCCCAAAAAACGTCGTTAAGGGCCTCAAAATGGCTCCGGAAGTTCAGGACCTGAAAAAAACTGCTAAAAATAGTAAATTGTGCTACAATTACAGAAACTGAAAAAACTGAAAGAGACAGTTGCGGGGGTCCAAATGGGATAGGTGGGTGGCCACCAACATCCACCTGAATCATATACCTTATTAATGGGCCACAAATGAGGTATGACTTGAAGTTGTTTAAATTTATTTTGAATCTAATGGAAATTATGTGCTTGGTACAAGAAAGCATGAAATGCCTGGTAAGGTGATTGAAACTGATATCAAACATTAGCAACAATAGCAAAATAAATTAAAACAAGCAGAAATGTGTTGGTAAAGCATTTAGGAGCAGGGCCATTGTGGGACACTGGTACCAAATAGTGTCCATTGATTTCCATGAGCATGCTATGATCAGTATGATGGTTTTGAGGCAGGGATATGCCTTGGTTTTTGTATCTTCTAATGCGAGGAAGCCTTACCAAGGGATGGACTACCTGGGATGGGGGTGCCAACGAAACTTGGAAGGTTGGTGACTGCATGGAAGGGGGTGACCGGGTTTCCTGAGGAACTATGTAGCAGAGAAGGGAAGGTTGGGGATATATTTGTTTTGGTCATTAGCATTTCCAGATGGAATTAAATGCACATTGGGAGTGTTCCTGGGGCAATGTGTAAGTAACTTCTCACTGAGAGGAAAAGTGGCATAGGATTATAGCATTGGACATTGGATGCAAATTTGATCTTGTAGTGGATTCTAAACTTCCTCGCAAGGAGGTGAATCCTGGTATTAATTTGAGGGTGGAAGTGTGAGCCTCTAGATTCATTTGTTGCAGAATTAGGCATCATATCTTTTATTTGTTGGCTGAGAAAATGTGTGTATCTTTATATGTGTGTATTATTGTAAATACTATATCGAATTGGATTTATAAAGATCCATAGAAAGTATGGCTATTTGTTGATTGAAGAAAATGTGTATGTGTATATGTGGTTTTTGTAAATAGTGTATTAAGCTATGTTATAAAGCTCTAGTAATTGGTATGTTTTTCATGTTTCAGTAGTGGTCATTGTAAACACTGTAACAAGCTGTGTTATAAATCTCCATGGGAATTATGTTTTGTTTTCAAGAGTCTTGCTGGTTATAGGAGTCATTGAGCAATGTGGAGAGTGTTCCCCCAAGGAGGAGGGTTCTGCAATAGCCTTGATTAAAAAATCCATGTAAATATAAAAATATAAGACCAAGGCCATGGGACATATAATCCAAGCTGAATGGTGGGAAAAATCCTAGTGTGTGTTCACTATAGTTTATTATGGCTAAGGAAATTGGCAAAGGCAATGGAAAAGGCTTTGGAGAGGCAAAGTGGCATTAATTGGCATTTTATTTATGAAAATAATGGAAATTAGGAGAAAGGGAAGTTGAAAGGTCACAGGTTGCATGTGACGAGGAAAATGAAGGAAAATAATGGAAAATGAAGAAATACAGGCCTCATTGATAAAAAGGCTTATGAGGATCGGTGGGAAGGCTTGGTCAGTGTCGACTTTTGTCAGTTCAATTTTGGAGCTCTCTCTTTATTTTCTCTCTTTAGTACTCTTGGACACTTAGAGTTTTCCTGGAGCACTCTTGGAGGAGTGTGGCATACTTGGAGTTTTGGAGAAAGAAAGCAAAGGAAGAGCAGGAAAGCACAAGAGGACATCAGGATCAATAACTACATCTGGGTTTTCTTGAAGGTATCGAGTTGCATGTATGTTCTCCTCACTAGTTTTGGCATGCATGGCATATGCATGTGGTTTATTGGTCATGATCTGTCATTGACATGGAGGATTTCCTAGATTGATTGTTGATTTTCCTAACCTTGCCTTTTCCTAAATAGTCATGGTGTTGTGGGCTCATTACTTTGTTTTTTTGGTGGGTTCTCATGTTTCCTTTAGCTTGGGTTGAGTTACTAGTTCCTGGAGCCTTGGTTGGACAAACACTCTAGAGTCCTATAACAGCTTGGGTTGAGTTACTAGTCCTAGAGACTTGTTTGGACAAACATTATGGAGCCCTTGTTGGGTTGATTACTAGTTATGAAGCATTGGTTAGACAAATGCTCTGGATCCAGGAGGTAGTTGTGGGTTGATCTACTAGTCCTAGAGCATTGGTTGGAACAAATGCTATCAAGCCATGGAAGACTTGGGTAGAGGCCAATGTGGTGATGGTTTGTGATGTCTAGCCGTGAGGTGGAATCACTGTGTGATGGGTTAAGGTGCTTTGGCCTCTAGAAGCCCTAGATGGTTTTGATTGATGTGTTTTATGATATCCCACATTCATGCTTCGAATATGGCATGAGGGTGACTAGCTTAAGAGAGATTTGGCTCAACCATGTCTATGGTTAGGTGGTACATGTAAGTCCCAAACTGGGTTGGCCTTTGCATCATTAATATGAGGTTATTTCTTCTTGTTATTTCATGACTATTATACTGATTCATATGTGGATTATATGGTTGTTGTTTCCTTGGTATTTATATTATTATTATGTTGGTTATGAACATGTATTATGGCAGTGGCTATGTATGGTTGTCATCATGTTTTTACTTGTAAATGAATGAATAATGAATCTATGGCCTAATAGATGAAATTACAGCTAATGTGTTGAGGCATCAATGCTTCTTAGTGATTCTCAGATAAGTATGAGACCCCTATGCTCAATTCTGGTGTTAATATCTGTAGCTTTCATATTTGTGATATGTTTGACAAAATGCATGTCATGGCTAGTAGGTGTCTAGTCTAATCCTTTTCAAAGTTTTTGAAAATGTACCATTTTTCTATTGTGGAAATTCATTTATGAAGGTGTCATTGAGTTCTAGGAAGTGACCTAGGATTTGGGCTTGAAAAATTGGCACAAATCCTATAGACACGGGCACAACACTAGGAAGAGAAGTCCTCAAACACTCACTTCCCCTTGCTGTGGGAGTGTATAGAGCCTCACAGATGTATGTTGGTCCATATGAAGGGAATATCCAAGGGTTTGATGCATTAAAAGTTTAGTTGGTCTTAGGTTCTGGTTACCTTAGTGGTTTGGATGGCTCCTGGGAGTTTTGTTATTGATGTGGATGGTCTGCATGATGTGTTCTACTAGTTCCACTTCCTTCACTGACACATAGGGAGTTGAATCATATCATAGTAACTTATCATCACATTTTTACCCTAGTTGGCCAGTTACTTGGGTAGATGTGGGAGGATGGCATTACACAAATGCAAATGTCTATGGAGTGTTCATAGCCTGCCATTTTCAAATGGTGTGAGGGGGTTGTTTCCAATCTTAGAGGGAAAATAACTAGAGTAAAGACTAACAAAATCAAAAACTTTGGGTATGGTTCCATTGTGGTCTCATTTCCTCTATAAATTTAAGAGGACCTCGAGATCTTCATATGCTAAAGTGGGTTTTGTTGATGGCACGCCACAGAGGTGATGATGGCCTAAATGTGAGATACACTCCTTACTATTTTAGGTGGCTGGAATGCCAGATCATGATGATAAGGAAATTCCCATATGTGGGCATGGATTACACTGGTGATCCAAATACCCCACTTTGTGCAGGAATGTAGTTGGGTGACATAGGTAAACATTTCACAATGTCTAAAGCCACACCTTTCACAAACATTTTCATTAATGGAGACTACTACTATTATCTCAATTTATCTTGTACAATATGTGGATGGATATTGTTTATTTTCTTAGAGATGTTACAAATTTCTATTTAATACATAATTAGCCAATGAATCAGTTAATGTGTTTAAATGTCTTGGAATTTGTTGATATTTAATGTAATCAAATTCTCTCTCCAAGAGACAAACCCACAAAAACATCTTTAACATTGTAGATATTTTTATTGAATAGACATCATTTAAATGTAATACTATGAGTTGATAATCTAACCTAAAAATCAATTGACAAATACCAAATGAAATGTCGTCATACAATAACTCAATAACTTCACTATATTATGTGATGTTATTCGTTGTTCGACCAAGTCATATTCCATGAATACTAAGTAACTCATCAATGGGTGAATAAATATCCCAAGCTATGGAAGACAAATTATGAGTACTATGACTAGCACCATTGCCAAAGTTAATATAAGTTTGAGGGAGCATTGACCTTTGCAAATCAAGTGAAACACAAGATAAACCGAAGAAGTAGCAAAAATTCGTAAAAAGATGCTAAAATTGCCACACACATAAAAATATGATATAGAAATGTACAAAGTCTTCACGAAGTGAATTAAGCATACTACTTCTTTAAGTAAAGACTATTTATGGGCTTTCCTACAGAAATGTTGTCATAATCAACTAGCTCATAGGCCCCTTTTTCCATACACATTTTACAATATAAGGATCATGCCACATGGGCTCAGATTTACAAACACCTAATTTATCATGCTCTTGATCATAAATGAAGACTAGGTCACCTTTTGAATATGAGCGAGGATTTGCATTTCAATCAAAATATGCCTTAACTCGTTTCTTATGAGTACCACTAGATAATGTAGCATCACGACGAGTCTCATCTAATTGTGCTAACTATAAAATATGTTCCTTCTCTACAAAAGTGGCTGGTAATAATTCGATTTTCATTTTTAATGATGGGATTTAACATTCAATATGCAAGACTTCTTCTAGTCTGTAAACTAGTTTGAAGGGAGTAAATCTAGTTTACATTTTTGCTGAGGTACGATATGTCCACAAGGTTGGAAAAAGCATCAGATTCCAATTTCATTTATGAATTATGACAATCCAGGTACGATATGTCCACAAGGATGGAAAAAGCATCAGATTCCAATTTCATTTATGAATTATGACAATCCATTTAATCATGGTAGTCAAAACCTTTTTTACGACTACTACTTGGCAATTGGCTTGCGGGTAATATGGAGTGGAATTGTCATGACGCAAGCCTATCTCTGCAATAAATTCAGTCATCAAAAAATTTAAAAAATGGATACCATGGTCCATGAAAATGGCTTGTGGAACACCAAACCTAGAAATCACATGATGGAATATGAAAATAGATGCATTTTTTCCATCATCCTTATATGTTTTGGGTGTGGAGCTTGATTATCTTATTTATTTAGAGGTATGGCAAGACTGGACCCTAATTCATAATGTGGTGGCAATGCTACCCGTAAAATTTACGCCACGAGGGGGATGGTGACGATGATTATTCGGAGCCCCCCCCCCCCCCACCCCTTGGTGGGGGATCGGGGCCAATGCCTCTGAAGCTAAAATTAGATGTAAAATTGTGTTGTAAAATGTTATAATTTAGTAGTAAATCTGGGTTATTTATTAGGTAGGGGGTAGAAGTTATGTTTAATTTAGGTTTTTTTTTTCGTAGAAGGCAACCCCTCGCTATATATGAGGGAATTTTATTGCATATATGTAGATCTGTATGCTGAGTGAGAAAGAGAGAAGAGAGTTGTCGAGCGATAAAAATGTGTCTTTTTAACTCCTAATTACCTTCACATTAATTGTCAATCCAGGGATGACTTTTTATTTCAACAATGTACTCAGTCTGAGGCGGCGATTTACTCAAGAGTAATGTTTTGCAGTATAGTGCTTAAAATGCAAAAGTAAACAAATACTTGAAACAAAACCTAATTAGAACAATAAGAAACTCAAATGCTTTGTAATTAAATCATTCACTCAAACAACCATCAATCGAGGATATCGTAGCAATAGCTCATTCCTCTAGAAATTGATGCAATTGAAATCAAACTAGAACAAGACAATCAATCTGGGAACGAGGAAGTAATTACCAATGTTCTCTACTGTTGACAATCTTGCTTTAAAGCAATTAAAAGGAAATAGAAATTGAACTAAAGCTGCTACTGAAAGTAAACTAGGAAAATTCTTTAAAAGCAAACTCTTGTAATTAACCAACAGAAATGAAAAACAAAGTAAATAGGCAACAAACTGTAAACAAAGAATCATATTTAATAAATCTGAACAACAAACTCTAATTAATGGAATCGAATAACCAACAATTTGTAATGAATATCAAAGTCTAAAATGAACAACGAAGATTTATATTTAAAATGAACAGCATAACAATATATGTTAAAAAGGATAATAATCTTTGTTATGATGGAAAAGAACAGCCACACGATTCAATCTCAACTTGTGCAATAAAACAATTTCATAAAATATTATAACAGCTCGCTGCAAAAACATGAAACTGTAAGGCAATACGATTCAAAGAAATAGTAATTAAATAAAACCATCACACAACAGAAATTGGAAAGATATAATACAACAACAACATACTCCACGAGAGGCTGGGCCCTTAGCTGCCAGCGGATGTTGCTGGGCTACTTCAGATGAGAAGAATGAACAACAACCCTTTTATTTATTCATTATCAAACTGTTAAATCATTACAGCAGCTGAAGCTCTGAGAATTACAACATGCAACAATCTCCTTTTCCTCCTATTCTATCTTATCCCATCATCATTCTTGAATTTCCAATTCTAAATCCTCAATTCTCCCCCATTTTTCCATCCCCATCTCGAATCTTTGTTTTCATTTAAATAGAGAGAGATCAGAGAGAAATTACAACATGATTCCTATTACAAAATTGGATTGTTTCTAACCAATTGATCAACAACAAAATATATTTCCATCCATCTTTCAACAAGAGCAAGGTGAATTTGGCTTTGCAGTTGAGATTTAGAAAACTGCCACATAACAAATATGAGGAAATCGTGCTCAAATAACCCTACGTTTCTCTCAATACAAGCTGAATTTGGGCAAACAATTCCTTACCAAAATTAATTTGGTCCGTTCTAGACAAAACCCATGTTTCGGATTTTTCAGCTTCTTCTTCATTTGCCCAAAATATCAACCGCAAAACTATCACTTCTTATTCTAGCGAATTTCTGTGTTGGAATATTTAATGATCAAATCTTCAATCTGGAAATTATATTGGAGGCTAAAAATGGTGAATAGTGTTACAACAAATTTATTAAAACTTTCATTGATAAAATCATGCATAATCATCAATTTATTAGAAATATAGGAGAATAAATAATATTTTTACATAAGAGCATAAATCATTGTAAAATAGAATTATATGATAAATTATGATAAATGACGTGATGAAGAACGGTAGAAATGGGTGGAATAAGTGTTCAAAAGTTACAATAATAATGGCATATTAATGGCCCAACATACCCCCACACTCAATATGTTGCATGTCCTCATGCAACCCAAAGACAAAACCCATGTGTTAACCAAGCAATAATTTTTTTTGTTCATTCCAACTCATGAAATGGATAAAACAAATGAATTCTTCCTTAATTAATGAATATTCAATTTTAGCAGTCTTGATGAAGGCATAATAATGAAGTTGCAGTAAAATATGATATAAGTGACAACAACCTTCATTAACCATTTTCCCAAAAACTACAAACCAGATTTTGTTGAAATGTTGCAAGTAAATTTATAATATAGGAATGCCTCTATGATCTAAAAATCAAATCATTTTGATGCACAGATCATGAGATATAAACAAAATAGCTATAGGTGATAGTGCATGATTTCTGAAATTTTATGAACCAATATAACTTGAAATTGTCTGGGTTTGTATATTTTAATGATACACCTGTATTTTCCAGAAATTACAAGAATTGAGCTCATAGTTTTAAAAATATTATGGAAATCAATTTCTACATTGTGTAAAAATGAAATTGCATGCCTCAAATGAGGAAGAAAGTAGAAGACATCCATCATGCATAGCAATTCCTCCCCCTCTTTGAAGAATTAGCATGCCCTCATGCAATGCTAGAAAACAAATAGAGGTGGTTGCTACCAACTGTTGAATTCTATGATTGGTGTAAAGCAACATGGAATAAGGAAGGTATTGAGAATGAATAAGAATATTAATGGATGATAAAGAATATGAATGACATGGTTATAAGAAAAAAATGAATGAAAGCGACACTCCCTCAAACCGAAAGATGATACGCCATTGAAAAAAATGGGAAGTGGTAAAGATGTGGAAGGAAGGATGACAAATAATACTCAAAATGGATTTTCATGAAATTCTCCTAAATTCGTAATAAATCAGAAAATTATGCTATTTTACCTCAAGTTTTACCCCCAAAAAGAAAAATGTGGAATGACATATATGTACTAGTTTTTGTTGAACCTGATGTAGACAGAGGTGGTGCTGAAAGTGATGCAAAAGGTGGAATGCAGGCAAGCACATCATGTCTAAAGAATTGTTCACGTTCACGAGTTGCTCGAGCCTCTTCTATTAGTTGCAAAAGTGTGGTCATGCTGTGAATAGAGTTCTGCCCATACTAGTTGTTTTCCTGTAAACAAATCACTATTTTGCATAGAATGTTCTTGAATCGATAGTGTTCATTTTGAATAGCAATAGATTAAGATGCATGCAAAAATTTCAATTAGAAAAACTGATGTAGACATGCAATACTAATATTTTGTCAAATCAACAAATTATGGCAGAGTGCAGTAATCATATCGCATGCAAACCCATAATGCATACATTCCCCCCTCCAATTGGAAAATGAATTCAATGACCATAAAGCGTATGAGAGGTGGTATGTTGGCGGAAAGGCAAGGGAATAAACAATATAATAGTAAATGAAGCAGAGTACATATCAATGATAGGACAACGAGAGTTATGGTTATAATGAGAGCAGAGTGTGTAAAGATAGTCATGAATAAGAGATAGGATGTTTTGGATTGATGATAAGTTATGCGAAAAAGAAAAAAGACATCAATATGCCAAAAAGATGCTTTACTGACGGTATTCTAGCTGAAAATGATGCGATTGATCATAAAATAATTTCTCATGTGTAAAGGTTCAAAATAGGGAAAATTAAGGAAATAACTTCTATGATAAAAAGAAAAATAAGAAAATGATATTATAGTAATAATTGACGATAAGATATAACTTCAATACCATAAATAGAGCCTATGCTGCTAGCAGACATCCATAGCCTTGGCAGGGTTGCTTTTTAACTCATATGAGCCAGGATCCTCAATTTCTAACTAGAGAGTTTCAGTGTTGTTCTACAGAAGAGATTTGTGTGCTAGCGTGGTAACTAGATAACCACACTGCCATTCACTGGGATGTAGCAAAAATTATCAGGTCAACTCGTGATGAGACCTCCTGTTCCAAGGATAATTTGGCTATCCAATGGATCATAACCCTGGTGTAGTGGCTATAACGGGAATGCCACTTTGTTACAACCTTATGAATATGGTAGGATGGTTCGTAATGAGACCCCCTATCCACCATCTGCAAATTCTTTTTTGTTGTTATTACACATTTTTGTGATAAAAAGAGGCAGGCTCAGTACTCCTTAAGGGTAGGGATGGTGGAAGAAGTTGAACATGTCAATAGAAAAAAAAATATACCCATAATCTCATTTAGTACAGATAGAGAAGATTATAACCAGGAAGGGTGGAACCAGCATGGTATTAAGATGATCAATCAGAATCATGTACAGCAGAAAACAATGCAGTAAAGTAATATATAAATAATTGTGTGCCTTTTTTAAAAATAATCTATCATCCAGGAGTTGTCCTATTAAAAATCATAACGTGAATGATATTAACTTGTTTCAATAGAATCCATAATTCTTGCCCTCATAAAAATAGTGTACTTCATGCCATGAAAGGGAATCAGTAAAATGTGGTTGAGATGAACTAGGAATAATCTCACAAGAGAAAGGAAGGGTTGCTCTCAAAAATACTCCCAAAGTGTTGTTTCTTTGAAGGAACAACAAAAACACTCAAAAAAGTGTTGTTCCTTATAGGGAACAACAAAGAAAATGCATGCCAAAAAGAAAAAATACACATGAAAAGGTGTTGTTCCCTGTAGGGAACAAAAAATGCATGTGAAAAAGTGTTGTTCCTTAAGAGGAACAAAAAAATGTGAAAATGTTGTTCCTTTGAAAAGGAATAACAAAAATATGGAAGTGCAGAAATGTTTTTCCATTCGAAAAGGAATAGCAAAAACGTGAAAGTGCAGAAGTGTTGTTCCATTAGAAAAGGAACAAAAAAATGTGAAAATGCAGAAGTGTTGTTCCATTTCGAAAAGGAACAACAAAAACATGAAAATGCAGAAGTACTGTTCCATTCAAAAAGGAACAACAAAACGTGAAAGTACAGAAGTGTTGTTCCATTTCGAAAAGGAACAACAAAACATGAAAATGCAAAAGTGTTGTTCCATTTTGAAAATAAACAACAAAAAAGTGAAAGTGTAGAAGTGTTGTTCCATTTCGAAAAAGAACAGAAAAAACGTGAAAGTGCAGAAGTGTTGTTCCATTCGAAAATGAACAGCAAAACGTGAAAGAGAAACAACAAAATGAACCGTGGAAAAGGAATGGCTAAGACAAAAGGTGTTATTCTTTTGAAAAAGAAACAAAAAAATGAAAATGCCGTCCCTTTGGAAAATGAATAGCAGAAACAACAAAAGTGCACACAAATGTTGTCCCTTCAGAAAAGGAACAACAAAATGCCCAAGCATAAAATGCAAGCACGCAAATAATGAATTAGTTGTTCACTGTATTGATGCTGAGGATGGTTTATAGTTTGAATGAAGCAACACTTGAAACACAAAATAAGAGAGATCAGAAAAGAAACAACATTTTATTTAAAAACAGTATGTAAATAAATAAATTAAGTTACAACAGATATGATATTATGTAAAAAATGATCTCTTTGAAAAATGTTTTGGCAGCAAAGACATGACATGAATCTTCAAATGGAAATCAATTCTTCATTTTTTATATTATGAATCCATTGGGTAATGAGTTGGATGAAATTCCTTTGTTTCATTTAAAATTTCTTTCAAGAATCACTCATCCGTAAATTGTCATTCTTTTTCTCCTAGGACCTGCAAAAAAACGAGTGTCTACCTGTAATAAAACATTAAATCATGGAGAAAGAGAGGTGATCGAGCTCCCTTAATCCACGAATTATGAAAAAAACCAACAAGTAGTTACTCTATATAACAAATCCATTGAGAAAATAACAAATTAAAATCTATTTGTCACCTCCGGGAGAGCAGTGGTCGACCATACTAACCAGTACTGTTTTAATCATAACTTCTTCTTTTTTTCGTCCAAATTGAGTGATTCCAAAACCATATGAGCGCTAATTCAAAGGTATATTACCAATAGAAACAAGTTTTAAAAATTCACTGATGTGATATGTCAATTTTAGTTAGAACAACCTGCATAACAGAGTCATTTTCGATTTACCAATTTAGACCAACAATTGATATTTCAAGCATAGATTTTTCATTTTATGTCAGATTCAAATGATTCAAATTGGAAATTAAAGTAAATTCATTTATGTATCTCCAATAGAAACATGTTTTTAATAAAATAAGAATTGATAGGTCAAATACTCTAAGGAACAACTGGAAAAATAGAGTTTTAAGAGTGTCGATTTACGATAGAAAGTCAATATTTTGATCATAACTTCCCCATATGATATAAAAAATGAGTGATTAAAATTGCCTTGTAAAATATATTCATAGTGGAATCTACTGTAGAAACATTTTTTAAAAATTCATTCATTTAGGCCTCCAAAAACCGACTGTCCCAACTCTGTTCCTGAGCTGCCCGCTAGACACCCTGTCAATGTTTTGGTTCTAACTTTTTCGTTTCAAATCCAAATTGAGTGATTCAAATTGGGTTGGAAATTATAAATCAAGGGATACTTAGCATAGAAATAGGTTTTAAAAATATGTCCTTTTGGTCCCTCAAAACATGACTATCCCGACTGTTTTTCCAGAAAGTTCATCAAGCCCGCAAGCCAAAAACAAAAATTGATATTCAAACATTTTTTCTATATTGATAATAAAAATGAATATAAGTGTTTTTATAATTGTTATTTCCATTATAAATCATCTACATATAGAAATGAATTGAAACATTTATCACCGATGTTGATTTCGATAGCGTGTTACAACAAAAAACAACTAGTTTTACATAAAAACAAAATGTATTTATTTATTTTATTTTCTCCACTATCCTACACTTCTTTGAGAATCGAATATGTTCATGTATAAGAGTATTTCCAATGTAACCATTTTAGAAATAGGTGCCTCTAGTATGTACATACCCAAATTTGAAAAATACAAGTTGATAAAAATTAGGGTATGAGAAGCCATCTTCCCTTGAAAAAAATGGTGTCAAAAATTGTTGAAGTATGGAGTGATGTTGCAAACATGTGATGGAGTGAAACCAATCTTCAATATATTCTTTACTTTCTTGATTTCCCATAGCCATCATACCATGAAGTTCTTGAGATTTTTAAAATGGCTTGTTGATGCAATCTAAAAGAAACCTCATTTTTTCCCATAACTTCTACAATTTTTGAATTTGAAACATTCTGAATCTCATTGTAACTTTTTTCTGATGGTGCATGTGAAATAGAATGGGTGGGAAGGGTCAATAAATTTTGCAATTCAACATTGTAAGCATGTTGTACTGGTTTATTGTGGTGAGCGTGTGGAATTAGTTGAGCAGGAAATTCAAAAATAGAAATGTGAGCCATTTCTTACCATAACAGAAGATGTTCTTCATATGTTTCTTCAAAGCTCCTTCTTCAAATGTTCCTGTCAATTAGTTAGTGAAATGGGTGGTGCTTACATCACCACTTGAGTGAAATAATGATTTTTTTTTTAATTTCTATTTTTTATTTTATTTTTTATATTAAGTCATTCACACAAACATTTACCCTAAGTTCCTTAACAAATCTGTTGGAAAGTAGGCGGGGGAGCAGGGCTGTTACATGCTCTGTATGTAGGTTCTTACCTTTCATTTTTAATACCCAATTCTCTCATAGCAGGCACTCATTAGATTCACACTACTCTTTAGAAATGGCTACACTCTCCCCAACAATGGTGCCAAAATGTTGAGCGATAAAAATGTGTCTTTTTAATTCCTAATTACCTTCACATTTATTGTCAACCCAGGGACGACTTTTTATTTTAAGAGTGTACTCAGTCTGAGGTGGTGATTTACTTAAGAGTAATGTTTTGCAGTATAGTGCTTAAAATGCAAAAGTAAATGAATGCTTGAAACAAAATCTAATTAGAACAACAAGAAACTCAAATGCTCTGTAATTAAATCATTCATTCAAACAACCATCAATCGAGGATATCGTAACAATAACTCATTCCTCTAGAAAATGATGCAATTGAAATCAAACTAGAACAAGACATTTAATTTGGGAATGAGGAAGCAATAACCAATGTTCTCTATAGTTTACAGTCTTGCTTTAAAGCAATTAAAAGGAAATAGAAATTGAACTAAAGCTGCTATGAAAGTAAACTAGGAAAACTCTTTAAAAGAAAACTCTTGCAGTTAACCAACAGAAATGAACAACAAAGTAAATAGGCAACAAACTGTAAACAACGAATCATATTTAATAAATCTGAACAACAAACTCTAATTAATGGAATCGAATAACCAACAATCGATAATGAATATCAAAGTCTGAAATGAATAGCGAAGCTTTACATTTAAAATGAACAACATAATAATATATGTTAAAAAGGATAATAATATTTGTTATGATGGAAAAGAGCAGCCACACGATTCAATCTCAACTTGAGCAATAAAACAATTTCATAAAATACTATAACAGCTCGCTGCAAAAACTTGAAACTGTAAGGCAATACGATTCAAAGAAATAGGAATTAAATCAAACCATCACACGACGGAAATTGGAAAGATATAATGCAACAAAAGCATACTCCACCAGAGGCTATGCCCTTAGCCGCTAGCGGATGCTGCTGGGCTACTTCAAATGAGAAAAATGAACAACAACCCTTTTATTTATTCATCATCAAACTGTGAAATCATTATAGCAGTTGAAGCTCTGAGAATTACAACATGCAACAATCTCCTTTTCCTCCTATTCTATCCTATCCCATCATCATTCTTGAATTTCCAATTCTGAATCCTCAATTCTCCCCCATTTTTCCATCCCCATCTCTGATCTCTATTTTCATTTAAATGGAGAGATCAGAGAGCAATTACAACATGATTCATATTACAAAATTGGATTGTTTCTAACCAATTGATCAACAAAAAATATATTTCCATCCATCTTTCAACAAGAGCAAGGCGATTTTGGCTTAGCAGCTGAGATTTGGAAAATGGTCACACAGTGAATCTGAAAAAATCGTGCTCAAAGAACCCTGTGTTTCTCTCAATACAAGCTAAATTTGGGCAAACATTTTTTCATTAAAGTTAATTTAGTCCGTTCTAGACAAAACCCATGTTCCAGATTTTCCAGATTCTTCTTCATTTTCCCAGAATCTCAACTGCAAAACTGTCACTTCTTATTCCAACAAATTTCTGTGTTGGAATATTTAATGATCAAATCTTCAATCTGGAAATTGTATTGGATGATAAAAATGGTGAATAGTGTTACAACCAATTTATTAAAAATTTCATTGATGAAATCATGCATAATCATCAATTTATTAGAAATAAAGGAGAATAAATAATATTTTTACATAAGAGCATAAATCATTGTAAAATAGAATTAAATGATAAATTATGATAAATGACATGATGAAGAATGGTAGAAATGGGTGGAATAAGTGTTCAAAAGTGACAATAATAGTGGCATATTAACGACGCAACAAGAGTGTGTGAGAACGAAGAGGGAATTACAACGGATCTACTGTAGGTTGTATATCTTTAGTTTGTTGGATAATATAAAAGGAAGGAGTAGTCATTTCTCTGTGGACATAGCCTGAATTGGGTGAACCACGTATATCTATGTCTCTCTTATTTCATGTGTTTTCTATGTTTATATTTCTGCAATATATTTAATGTGTTCCATTGCTCTATAATATATAATTTTCTAACAATATGTAGCCATTTCCTCGATCCATTTTGTGAAATAATCCACTGCTAGGTTAATATACCCATACCCCTGGCTGAGTGAGGGTTACATGTAATGAAATTGATGCCCCATTTTGTAAAAGGACCTACAACAATGTTTGGGTGAAGAGGCGCTTGGGTTGCATGCATATTTCCATCATAAATTTGGTAGTTGTGGCATTTCTAGACCATAATTATATAATCTTTGAGCAGCGAAGGCCAAAAATACCTAACGCATAATATTTTTTGGGCAATGGAAAAACCTGACATATGATCGCCACAAGCTCTAGAATGATAGTCATTCAATACCTTTTCAACTTCTTCATGAGTCAAAAATCCTCTAAAAATGGAATCAACACCACGACAATAAAGTGTATCTCCAACAATAGTGTATTATTAGGATTGGTATTGAATACAATGACAGTCGGTTCAAGTTGATTCTGGCCAAAAATTCAGAGTTTGAAGATACATGATAATATCTCCATACCAAGGGTCTAAAGTAATGTTAAGAAAGAATGATTCATATGGAAGATAATTCTTTTCCACAGTTTCTATCTCAATATAGGGAAAGTCACATAACAATTTGGAAAACACCAATGATTTCTTGGACTTAGATTTCATGAATTCTAAATAAAATTCTTGCAAGATAGCTATCCATTTAGAATATTTTCCTCCTAGCAATTGTCTCGTAACAATGTAAAACATAGGGTTGCATTCTAAAATCACTTTTCTTTTACATAAGAGAATATAGTGTTGAAATATTTAGACAGCTTGAATAGATGCCAAGGCCAATTTTTCCACATGTGCTTATTTTATCTCAATTTTCATAAAATTTCTACTCAAATAATATAGTGCATGTTCAACGTTCAACTCATCTTCTTGAACTAAAACCATGCCAATGGTGACACCAAATGCAGCTAAATACAAAAAGTAATCTTGGTGATAATTGGGAAGATGCAACACTAGTGTATGAGTCAATGTGTGTTTGAGTGCATCAAAATATTTTTGAGAAAATCTATCCCATGTAAACGAGATGCCCTTTTCAATAGTCGAGTAAAACCCTTAGTTATCTCAACATAGTTTGAGATGAATCAACATAAACAAATTTATTTCCGTTGCAAACTTTGGAGTTGGCCTAAGTTGGAAGGAGGAGGCAAATTTAAGATAACCTCTACCTTAAGTGGATCAACATGAATGCCTCTTTTTGATACGATAAATCCTAGTAATCAACTAGATTTTACACAAAAAACACATTTGTGATGATTCAAGTGTATATTGTAGTGTTGACACGTGATAAAAATAGCTCTCAAATGCATTGGATGATCTTCCTATATTAGTGAATGAGTTGGTAAATCATCCAAATAGGGTTGTACAATATGCTTGATATTGTGACAAGCATAAGACATATCCAATTGAAAAGTTGCTTCAATGTTATTTAATCCAAATGGGAGTTTCTAATAAGAAAAATATCACCATGAACAAATGAACGTAGTTTTATGCTAATTAGCAGGGAGTATATTGATTTGGTTGTATCCAGAAAATCCATCCATAAAAGAAAATATTTTGTTACTAACACAATCATCAATGATTTGGTTGATATAGAGGGTAGGATAGTTGTCTTTGGGATGAGCCTTATTAATATCCATTAATCTATGCATACTATAATGGTCCCTTGATTTTTGTTAAAAGCAACAATATAGGAAACCCAACCAATCAAGGGAACATGATAGATAAAGCTTGCTTTATGTATTTTTTCAACCATGGCTTTGATAGAAACAACCTTTCATGGATGCACTCGATGTAATGTTTTCCTAATAGGCTTATCATCTGGGTAAGTCTTAATTTCATGAACAACAATACTCGGGTAAACTCCTAGCATTTCCTCATAAGGCTAGGCTAAAATGTCACAAAAATCTTGAAATGGGGCTTTATACATTTGAATTATTTTAAGTGAGCATGAAGCAACTATGTGAATGTTCTTGAAAAATCCATATTTAACTGAGATATTAATTGGAATGGTTGTAGATATATTTCCTAAGTTCTTTTCATGTTGAGATTGCAGAATTGACATACCAATTTCAATATTATCTACAATCTCAGGTGAAAATATGGTTGAAAAATCATTCTTGATTTTCTCAAGGTTAGGCATAAAATATGAATGATGATGATAATCATCCCATGTAATTTCATCCAAATTCATAATCTCCATAATGATTTCATCAGTTTGAAATGTATTATCGAAAGGATCAGGGAACAATATTGGTTCTAACCAAGATAATTGAGATTAATCATTAGTGTTCACTCGATCAATTTCAGAGGGTGGTGGATTGGAAAACGTTTGAACTACCTGATATGCTAATTCAAATGGGATTAAAGACATTTCATTTCCATATCAGGTCAATTCAAATTCTAAAGGCACAAGCCAAGGATCAAAATCCCATTATGCTTAATGAGATCATATTATCTTGGGAAACATTAGAAGGAAAGCTCAATGAAGGGAGTGCAAAAGTTCCCATCAATGACGAATATTTAAGCAAACCAAAACCAATATCCTCATAGGGAGTAACCGTTTTCCCCACAATAGGTACACTACTTGTAGAGTTAGGGTCAGAAGGGTCAGAAATATAATAAGACAATTGGTCTACTTTTACTATTTTCCCTTGATGAGGAAATAGTATCATGCAAAAAAGTGATGAGACCACTGCAGACATAGCGTAAGTCCAACTTCAACCTAGTAAAAGGTTGTAATTGAGTTGGGCATCACTAAATTCTACCTTGATTGCAACCATATTTCCTTCTAACTCTATTGGTAGATCGTTTAATATCTCGCAAGAACAAAAACCTCTTCCATCAAAGGCTTTTAGAGTGGTATGAGATTGATTCATAGTTGGAGAACCTAGAGCTTTCCAACAAGAAATAGACATGAAACACATAGAGGCTCTTTCATCAATTACTGTACAAAAATATCTCTTAGTAACTTTCTTTGTGTTGGAAATGTTTGCAGCACATCAAGAGATGACATTATTGAAGGAGACATCGTCATATATTTAACAATATTGCAGTTCTCCACATCTCTAGCATGTTGGTTGAAAGCTTATTTCTGAACAACACCTTTGGGAGGCAGTTGAATCACCATGTCATAGTTTGGTTTCTCAATATGTAATGGTTCAAAGGAGAAGGAATTGAAGTGGAAGGTTGAATAAATGGACTAGCATCGTTTCCATTTACTATAAGACCCCTATATCCATCATCTTTAGATCTTGTTGCTACCATAACTTGCAAGGAAATCATCATGATATCTATCGATGTAGAAGAATAATATGGATTATGTGAAACCATTTTACTATCTTGAGAAGGAAAAGGATCCTTCAAAAATAGTAGGAGTTGGAGAACCTTTTATAAATTTACTAACCTATTCCCATTGTGGGCATTCCTTCATATAATGATCTTCATTACAGATCAAACAAAGATAACAAGGTTTTTTTTCTTGATAGAAGGCTCACTTTTGGTTGGTTTCTTTTTCTGAGAATAATTCTACATTATTTTACCTTTCCCCTTCTTTTTACCTCCGGATGGTTGATTCTTTCCAATATATAATTCTATGGCATTAATTTCAAAAGTAATTTCTAGAGAAAGGTTTTCACTAGGTGAATCTTGTTTAGCCAAAGTAATTCATTATTATATGGTGGTCCTTCAATTCCTGCTCAGTACCAATCACTTACTGGAACCTTTTCAGAACCACTCCTTCCCCTCAAGTTTCTAGTTAGTCATCTAGTTTATCTACAACTACTGTTCAAAGCATGAATTCCATTCCTAAAGTAACTTTGGCATGATACCAATATGTTAACATGGTATCTAGTGATTTAGGTAATCCTCAAGTAATTCCAACTGGTGTTTATTACGCACTTGGTGGGGAACTACCTTATCCTCCACCTGGAGGAAAGCCTATTGTTAGATCATATCCTACAGTTGGAGGACAACCATCGAAAATTATACAAATTTTGGTCAGGTACCTCAGGTCGGTCCAAGTCAACCTCTTATGTCTCAACCCTTGAATGGTTCTCCTTACCCTGGGATGAATACTATTTGGAACCCTAGTTTTTCTCAAAAACCTATTCAAGTTGCTCCATAAGTGCCAGTTTACCAACTTGTTCAACATACTTGATAACATATTGCAAATATAACTATTCGAATTATTTTAGTAATTTTCCAACAACCTATCTAGGGGATTCCTCAAACACCTGTCCAACAACCTCTCCAAGGAATTCCACTAACACCTGTTCAACAACTTGTTTATGGTAGGCCTCAAACACATGTTTAGTCTATTGTTCAAACATATATTCAACAACTGGTTCCAATTTCACCTCAAACACCTATTTCAAGAGTATCATAAATGATTGTCTAAGTTACACCTCAAATAGAAGTTCAACAAACTACATAGGCTATCTCGGCTCTCGAGAGCTAGTATACATAGAGGTATCAGTGGGTTGAATCCCAAGAGGAATTTCTAACATGTTTCATCTTAGTGAAAAGTAAAAGGGAGTTGTTGGCACTATGATGCATGTGTTGTACTTGATGGCAACCCTCTCATAGAAGATCATCTCACTTGTATACATTCAGATGGATCTACAGAAGAAATATCAGATGTGACAGAGTGCATGGGTTACCAAACAACAAAAAGGGATCATATGACAGTTCACAAGTAAGATTTGCCATCAAGTCCAAAGGGGGAGATTGTTGGCATTATGGCTAAAGTGTTGTACTTGATGGAAACACCCATGGCATGGCTCTCAATATGATGAGAATTAAAAAGTTTATTTCATGTGGAGAAAAGTTCACTGAATTTTATGCAGAGAAAAGTTTATTTCATGTGGGAAAACTTACCTTTGGTCCATGGTAGTTAGTCCTTGGAATTTGAACCTATGGAGAAAAGTTTATTTCATGTGGGAAAACTTACCTTTGGTCCATGGTAGTTAGTCCTTGGAATTTGAACCTATGGTTTTTTGGACCATGGCATCTCGACAGACGTGTTGATCCCTAGTATTGAGTTGATGGTATTGGTTTGTTATGGTTTTGGCCCATGGTATTGTTTTATTTTATTATTATTATTGAGCCCCATGATCCATGATTTGAGGAGGAGCTTGCCTATATAAAGCAAAGGAGATCATTTGGCTTAGGCATGCTTTTGGGTTGAATATCTTAAGATCTGAAATATTGGGTTATTGTTTCAAAAGCTCGATCTATATGAAAGTGAAGTGGAAAGCGAATCTGTGAAGGGTGATCTCTCGAGCGCTGCAGCTGCGGAAGTGCAGAGGCACTGCAGGAGACGCCGCAGGAGGCGGCGCAGGAGGCGGCGCAGGAGACGCCGCAGGAGGCGCCGCAGGAGACGCCATAGGAGGCACCACAGGAGGCACCGCAGGAGACGCCATAAGAGGCGCCGCAGGAGATGCCGTAGGAGGCACCGTAGGAGACGCCACAGGAGGCGCCGCAAGAGACGCCACAGGAGACGCCGCAGGAGGCGCCGCAGGAGACGCCGCAAGAGGCGCCGCAGGAGACGCCGCAGGAGGCGCCGCAGGAGATGCCGCAGAAGGTATTCTGGGTTTAGTTTTCTGTTATTGTGGATCTGGTTATCTGGGTGACTTACTGGTACTTGATGATCATTTGATATTTATGGATCCAGTTTGAAAATTTATGAAAAGTGGTCCTTGAAAGAAAAGAAGTAGGGGGTTGTAGCTCCCTCCCAGGAGAGACTGGAAAACGAGAGAGAGTTGTAGCTCTCTGCAGGTTGCAGCCTGCGTACTGGTAAAGGACTGCACCAGTACAAGACCATTGTAAAAGGAGTTTCTAATTTGAAAGAAGATAGAGACATATTGCAGCAGGTGGTTTTCACCCACATTGGGTTTCCACCTTATATCTGGTGTTCTTTGATGTGACTGTCTGTTTTTCTTGTTCATGCTCATTGTTTTATGGTATTGATATGCAAAAATAATTCAAACTATAAATAAGGAAGAATTGTTAAAAGGACTAGATAATACTGATTCACCCCCCCTCTCAGTATTATTTTCAACAATAGCATCATGAATCTGGTGGTTACTTAAAAAATTGAATTGTTCTCTTGACATGTGTGAGGATAGAACCTTGTTGATATGCCTAGAAATAACCTTGGAAATCAGCTTGTATAGAATGTTACACGGGGAAATAGGGCTATAATCCCAAAAACAATTTAGTGAAGAGGTCTCTGGGATGAGGGCTAAGAAATTCGGGTTGATGGCACCTATAATCTTTCCACTGGTCCTGGCTTCTTCCATAATCTCCAAGATAACTTTACCCATCAACTCAAAGAAATGTATAAAGAATTCCAATGCCCATCTATCCGAACCTGAGATTTTATCCTTTACAAAGGACCCCAGTGTCTGTGCAATTTCTTCCAAGGTGACAGGGCTGAAATTTTTATCATTTGTAGTGTCATCAAACATAGTTGGGTATAGGTTTAATGCCCATATTTGATCATCAAAATATACATCCTCTCTTGCCTTATAGAAATGTTCAAAAAATTTCATTGCTTCTTCTTGAATTTCAAGGGTGGTGTTTTCTAAATGTCCCTCAGATGATTCGATCTGCTAGATTGCATTGAAGTTCTTGTGATTAGTTGCATGCTTGTGAAAGAACTTGGTGTTATGGTCTCCGTCGCACAACCATATTTCTCTGCTCTTAAGTCTCCAAGAAATCTCATGTATATTTAAGATCTCATTTTCCTTTCTTCCAATATTTTAGATGATCCAGATCTTGTTGATGTTAATCAAGGTTGTCATTGATGTCAATATGGCATTGGTCGAGATGGAGAATATTCTTGATATTCCTTGTTCAAGATGATGATGTCATGACTCTTGTTTGACAAGGATGCCATCAATTAATATGTCAAGCCACTAATGAGTAAGTCTTAAGAAGTGCCAAATGCCAATCACTTGCCTTATTTGATGATTTAGACCTTAACCCTTGATGACATATGGAGGACTACACTTGATGAATGACCAAACTTGATGATGGCACTTGACGAGGTCTTGATAACATGGTTGGAAGACTATCTGATGACGTGGAAGATCTCATTTGATGGTTGGAAAACTACCTTGGAACTTTCCTAATGATGTTGCCTATGACATATCACTGCACCATTATATGATGACACATGGTGATACACTCATTGCTAGATACTATCATGATAACATGGACGTCATACATGATCTTATGATGATGAAGAAGCGAAACAATGGAGAAGTCATACTATCCTAAGCATTCCTCATGCTATCCCAAAATTTTTATGCATAAAATTTAAGGACAGTCACAAAGAAAAACTATTTTTGCCACCTTAGAAGCATCTTTTCTCAATGGGACCTAGACCATCTTAAAGAGGATTTTTTCCTCTTTCTAATGAGCCCTTACTTGCCCCGAAACTCACAGTGGTTGTTGAGAAAATGAACTTTTAAGTTGAGAAATATATATGTTAATGCAAGCTGACATGATCCAAATCATGCAACTTTGCCTCTCATTCAAGTGGCGTGTCTCCTCACCTTAACGCAAAACCAATATAAATATAAGTTCGTCTCCTCATTCTAGCCATCAGATTTCGGTGATATTTTTTAGATTGAGCACAAAATTCGAACAAGAATTACAGGAGAAAATAAGAGGCTGAGGAGGACATTGAAGTTTACTGTTTGGGAAATTTTTTAAGGAAGTCGTGGTCAAATTTGTCATAGTTTCCATGGCCAAAGATACCGTAGTTTCCATGGTTGAAGTTGTTGTAGTTTTCATGGTTGAAGTTGTCGTAGTTGTCGTGGTCATAGTTTCCATAGTTTTTGTGGTCATAGTTTTCGTAGTTGCCATGGTTGAAGCTACCATGGTCGAAGTTGTCGTAGTTTCTATGTTCGAAATTTTCGCAATTGTCATAGTTGAAGTTGCTATAGCTGTCATGGTTTCACCTACAGTGGTCGAAGTTCTCGTGGTTGAAGTTTTCATAGTTGTTGTGGTTGAAGTTGTCGTGGTCGAAGTTGTCGTGGTTGAAGTTGTGGTGGTCGAAGTTGTCCTAGTTGTCATGATCGAAGTGTTGATTTATTGGGATTGGACAAATAGAGCTTGTTGAAGTCTTATCTTGAGAACAGAATAGGGCAGAGTTGGAGAACTTTGTGAACCAGCATATTGAAGATTTGTGGAGATCGTTGAAGACCACGGTACATTGAAGGCATCATGAGGTGACCTTGAAGAATTTTTGTTTGGGTAACATGAAGAGCAGTGGTGACACCTTCATGTGAAGAAAAAGGTTTTCTTTGATGACGAGATGTGGAGACTAAAGTGAAGGGATAGTTGAAGATTGACAAGGCTGATTGAAGAAGATATTGGGATCCATGAAGTATAACCAAATATATCTTGACTAAGTAAAGCTAAGGGTTGGAGCCCAAGAGGTTGGAGCCTCGAAAAGAAAAATTTGGTGCCTTGGAAGATAGGGTTGGAGCCCTAGAGGATCGGAGTCCTCAAGAAACCAAGTCGGAGCTTGAACCGGATATAGGATTGGAGCCCTTGAGGTTGGTGCCTCAAAATTGAGAAGGTTGGAGCCTTGGAAGTCCCAATCGGTGTTTGGCATTTTATAGGTTGGAACTTGGGAGATTGAAGATCGATGTCTTCATCTAGGGTTGAAGCCCTACATATATTGTACTTGATTTATTGTAAAGAAGAAATTAATAAAAGCATTTATTCTTATTGTTCATTTTGTGTTCTAAATATAAGTGATCTAACTGGTAAAAATAACAATTGAAAATTAATATTGATTCACCCCCCTCTCAGTATTTCCAACAGTTGAGTCGGGTTTTTCCCCTCAATAGTCTTACCAAAATCAGAAATGTCATGGGATAAATTCTTTAATTCCACAATCAGCTACTAATTTTTTATTCTTTCCCATGTTCTAATTCTCAATTTTATTCTATTGAGCTTTATAACCAGAGATCTCATTGTCGATTCTTCTCTAATATCAGACTATTCTAACCAAAGGGAGAGAATCATGTCATTATAATCTGAATCATCCAGCCATGGTTTATTGAATTTAAACGGGATACTATATGTGTGTGATAGGATATGTATGACCTATATACGAATGACTTCATATTTCCAAGTCTTTCAATCAAGTCTTCTTGAACCAAGAATCTATCAAGTCATTTCCCCACATGGTCATCTCCAACCCGTTTGTTGTTCCATGTTGGAGGGAGAGGGCAAGGACAAATGTCTACTAAATGACTATCAATGTAGAGATTATAAAACCAATCTTCTAGAGGATCTAATATGCAGTCATGTTATCACTAAAAAATGATCACCTAGCCATTTCTAACTAGGTGGATCAAAATACACCATGTAGATTTAATTTTACCATAGTAAAATCACTTTCACTATGGAAAATAATTTAGTAAACCACTTTTATTAAATTAGTTTCTGATTTAAATTAAGAAAAACCCATGAAAATAATTAGAGAAATCACTATTTATTTAATTTTCTCTCGGAATGATTACTAAATCATTATTTAATATTTATTCCTTGTCACATTTGACTAAATCCCTTAGGAATATTTAAATAAATCATTATTTATTTGAATTTCCTTATTTTTGTTATTAGAATAATTATTTAATGATTATTTTGATTGCCCACCTTTCTTGTTTCTCACGAAATAATTAATAAATCATTTCATTTGTTAATTATTTCTAAATAAAGGCATTTAACTATTTTAAATTCCTTTTCCCTCTCTAATAAATATAATAAAATATTCCAAGTAGTTAGATCTGAATTTGGTTAATAATATTTTATTATTCTCCATTTTCGAGATTAACTCCATACTTTTCTATGTATAGGAGGGTTTTCTATTCATTCTTGACCATGATCATTATCATTGTCAACATTATCGTCATTTTTCTTGAACTCCCATTTTGAGTTCTTCACTTTTGTCCAGGTTTTTCACATTGAGAGAGAAGATCAATTTTCTGAAGCGTCAAGGATATCAAAGGACACCTCCCACAAAGGGGGACTTACAGACCAATTTGTAGATCTCCTTCACCAGGTGTTATCAATAAAAGATTAATTCATTTAAAATTGTCTTTACAATTGGGTTATTATATTGGAAAATTTATATTATTTCTTTTTGTTTTGGGTTATATCTTCTTTTACTACAGGTTTTCTATTTGTGTTTCAGATCTAAGATGACAACAGCCATCAACTTACTGTTAGGGTCACCTGTCACCTAGTGACTTAAGTGAAGTATTTTTGGTACACCTTCCAAGAATTTTCACACTAACACCCCAAGTTTCATGCGCCATGAGAGCGGCGTTTAGATCTCCAGCCAAAATGAGTCCACTAATTTTTAGGATATTGCAAAGTTTAATTCTCTCCTAGAAGGTCATACGTTCCCAACATAGTGCATACATGTTAAGAATATGTATACGGAAAGAAATGCCTCGAATGTGTCCAGATAGTAAAATTCCTACAAAAAGACTAAAGGCATGAAAATGAGCTCCGATCGGGTCCCACATAGCAATTAGGATTTGAGAAGTATCGACATAACCAACAACAACAATGTGCCACAATGGGAAACTTTTTTCTGAAATATGCAATGGCTAGATCCAGGGATCCTGAGGGGGAGTAACCATATGCAAAGGAGCCTCCTCAGTTGGAGGGTATTGAAGGCTAGGGAAAGTAGAGGTACCAGATGAAAAATAGGCAACGGAAAGGTATCGGGGAGAGTCATCAGTACCTGGTGCAACATCCATCTTCACATGTGAAGGTGTGGGGGAAGAAATATTCATTGAAGATGATGAAATATAAATCTGGGAGGGGTCAATCTGACAAAAAGAGGTACCTTTGTTAGGGTGTGGATTAACATCTTGAGGTCGAAGTGGGGATTTGTTCGGACAAGGAACAAGTCCCATTGTATTGTGTAAAACAAATCTTCTCCTTCTTGGGCATCACTTCATTAAGTGTCCAATCTGATGGCAGAGTGGGCATGGAAAAGGGATGCCTCAATAATCCAATCATTGTTGACCCCGCAGAGGGCCCCAAGCCAAGTCCATATTTTTCAAGAGGCCACCAGAGAAACGAATCTCTACTAGTACTCAGGCCACCCATTTTTCATGTGCCCCTCCAACTTTGGGATCGATATATATGAAACAGTCAATTTCATTTCCAATTTCATTCAATTCCCTCTTAGTCTATAATTCAAGGGGAAGCCCAAGCAATTTCACCCAGACAATTCATTTTTTGGCGTGTCCAGCAGCAGATTGAACCCAATATACCATTTATGTAATTTCAGGAAAATTCTCCCTCGCACCCAAGGTATCTTCAATATTTTCTCAGTGTCCTCCATGTGTAGGAAATGTATGTTGAACCATGCGCCCATCAAAATGCTAATCTTCAAAGCATAACCCGGTAGGGGCCCCCAAGACTTCATAGCCCATCTCTGCAAGTCATGTTCAGATGGGTCTGAAAAAATCCACCTTCCCACAAGGGCTCGTTTCTGCAAGCTTGTTACTCTATCCCAGAGTACATCGTGACCAAAACTTAGTGATTTTGCCTTAGGGTTGGTGTGAATGGCTTTATGATCCTGTCTTCAGCCCTGTCTTTGTCTCGAAGCTATACAGAAGGAAATAGAGGGAATGTCAAAAGAAGGTGCCTACTTTTCATGGTTGTGTGCCAGTCTTACATGTAATGATCCCTTAGTCGACACGTCCATTTTTTTGGAGGACGTAATGCATGTCCACTCAACAACAATAGTGGTTTGTATAAAAGCCTCATGGGCATCCACGTCAGAATCAAGTAGGTATCAGTAATAGTCCATGAGGAGAGAGAATGAATGGATGTATATAGGACTGACTGTGGGAAGTAGTTGTTCCTCTACCCCACCTTTTTCTAGACAACTTTTCTTGTGGGGATGAGATTCTGTCAAGTAAGAAGTTATTTGGAAGGCCATCTGAAACAATAGATCCAGGGTTGTTTGAGGATTTAGATCACCTATAGGCTAGAGGTAATTTTCTTTGATAGGACATGACTGCTTGTATTAGAGTAACATCATTAAATGGTTAGTTTACACTTGGCACAACTACACTAGGTGTTTGCTTGTTGTTTGTTTCTCTTTTATTCCTATCATCTCCCTTTATGCTAGACACCATAGTGCCTCCAAGGCATTTGTCACATCGAATTTGAGGGATTCACCCTTAGTTCCCGTTAGGCCATATTACTCCTCCCTGTTGAGTTCAAGTTCATCCTCCCAGTCCTCCATCAAGTCATCATTCTGATTCTGATTCTGATTCTGTTGATTCATCTTGTTCATCCTCTGATTCCACGTCTTCTCAACCCCATATCACCATCATGTCAGGCACCAATGTGGGTGCAAGAACCCAGGGCAATAACCAAAGTTCTAACCAGGGTTCCCCCACTAGAGAAACCCCAATCGGTGTGGTCAATTCTACTCCCTTACTTCCTTTTGTCACAGGTTTAAGTCTCCCAGATTTCAACCAGCTCATCAATGATCTTCTTCTCCATGATCTCGCATGGTCAACAATGCCCACTAAGCTCCCCTCTGACATCCCAAAGTTTGAAGGTAATCCTGGAGAATATCTGACCAATTGTGTTCTATCCTTCCATATGTGGTGTTCATCCAACTCCATTACCGAAGACTCCATTTGTCTTCAGTTGTTCCAACACTCGCTCACTAGAGTTGTTGCAAAGTGGTATGTAGACCAGCCTAGGGCAACAAATTCCACTTTAGTGACCCTTGCCACAACATTTCTTTTATATTTTCAATTACCTCTCCATTATGATACCAGTATCAAACTTTTGACTTCATTTTGTCAAACTTCTACCACTCGCCTTTCCGACCATGTTCAGGAATGTCGTAGAAGGAGGGGTATCTATAGAACTCCTAACTTTGAAGGCCGACTCTACATAGATTGGTTTCTTAGATCGTTTTTGGCCCCCATTGCAAAAGATGTCACATCACACATTCCTCAATCAGAGGAAGAATCACTCCAAATAACTCTCAAATTTGATCTGATTTATGCCAGTCAGGTTATGTTTACCATGTCATCCCCGATCTGCCTCAGCCTAGTGCTTCTAATGCATCAGGGGCATTTGATGCCACTGACGGCATAGTTGGAACCATATCACACCCTCAGCCATATGCTCCACCTCAGGTGAGTTATGCTCATCCCCATGGAGGGACCAGTTCCATGTACAATTATCCCTCCCCTAATCCTCCTCAAGGAAATCCTTATCCAAGTCCTAGCACACCATATGCATATCCCCCTCTGCATCAACAGATGTCAGGGCCAGCTATTTTTTCTCCTGCTTATACCAATGTTGTCCCATCTCCCTATTATTTGTATGCACAGCCTAGCGCTCTAACCCCTTCGGCACCAGCGCCTTGGCCCCCCATGCCTACTCGCCCTCCATTGTAGCAACCACCTCCTCCACAATGATAATTGTATGCTCAGCAGAGTGGACCCAGTTCCCCCTAACCTCAAGAAAGGGAACAAAGGGAAGGGTAATAGGAATCATTAGTCTCAAGGTAATTAAGGAAACCAGGGTCCTCCACCCAATGCCCCTCAGGGTACTCAACCTAATCTCGCAACCTAGCAACAGGGCGGTCAACCCAAGAAGAACAAGAATCTTTGTACAAACAAAACTTGTGCTTTTTGCAGATTTTATGGTCATTATACCCATGAGTGCCCTCTTTCACCTCAAATGTGACAAGCATGGGAAGCTCAAGAAGCTTCTCAAGGATCACAGCCCACCGCTCTGTTAAGAAATTTACCCAAGAACA
Organism: Pinus taeda; assembly: GCA_000404065.3. NCBI lineage: Eukaryota > Viridiplantae > Streptophyta > Pinopsida > Pinales > Pinaceae > Pinus > Pinus taeda. Next base: position 234,941 of record APFE030643669.1, read on the forward strand.
TAAATTAATTACCGAGAGGAATAAATATAAAATTAACCAGCAATAACCATAAACACATAAATACACATGTTTATCCGGGAAAACCCCAAATCCAGGGAAAAACCCAATCATAATGAAATTTCATTATCCTTGGCCAAAACCCTGGCCAATCCGGCCAAGTGAGCCTTCACCGCTCACCTCTAGGCCATGCATTACAATGAAGTCCTTCCAGCCTTTTATAGGCTCCATTACATATAATACCACGGGTAGAATACCATGGGTGCACAATACCATGTGCCCCAAAACCATCACTATTTAACCTCGTCAACTTTTGACTCTATCCTGAGCCAAGTTTACCTAACACGAATGAGCAACTAGAGAAGCACAATATGGATCTGTGAAGGAACAAGGAGGAGGTGTGAACCAGGAAGGATGAGCAGGAGGACCCCAAGAAGGTATGAAAGTGGCTTGATAGGGGTCGTAATAGGTCTCGGATGTCCCTTGCAGTTCCTGCTAGTAAGATATGGGTCCATGTGACCTCCTTTGGTTCATGAAATAGTGTGGTTCAGTGACTTCTTTGGCCCTTTGATATGCAGCTTTGATTCCAGGCAAGGAAGGGCACTGATCTGTAGGATGGTATTCTTCACAGACAAAACACACTTCTATGGAGTACAATGGACATTCGTGCCTAGGATGCTTTCTAGTGCACCTGGGCCAAAAGATGGCCAAAGCCCTCTTGGCTTCCTCTTGCTTCCTTTGGATCTGTAAGGTATCTAGTTGCATGGCAAGAAACTGCCTCATCTCACTCTTGAAATCTTCCATCAGATTCTCACATTCACCTCTAAGGATTGAGTTGGAAGAAAAAGTACTACTCCCAACATTTCTGCTTGTAGCCATTTGCTACAGTGGAATTTTTTCTTCTCCTCCCCTAGAGGTTCTTTGAATATTCCTTGATGTCCACCCAGGGGTTCTTCTTAATCACAACCATCAAAGAAGAGAGAAGGTTGGCTGTGTGAAGCAGTGGGGGGTGTTGTGCAAGTATTTTTCTAACTTATTTCTACTCCTACCAGGCATGAAATGAAATCTTTTTAGTTGACTTTTGTATTTTTCTTCTTGTACCTGCAAAACTAAAATAGATTAAACTGCAACTAACTATCTTAATGAAATGAAAATGCGGAATTGAAATGAAAGCAGGAAAGGACTAATCGATTTTGCTCAAATGAAATTGCAGGAATGAAATTCTAGGCTATGCTTTTGGAATTGAAATGCTAATCTACGCTTGCAGAAATGAAATTGCGGAATTGAAATGTTAATCTATGAAAGCGGGAAATGTCTAATCTAGTTTTGCAAAAATGAAATTGCAAAATGGAAATGAAATAAACTACTTAGCAGAAAGTTGTAGTAGAAAGTAGAAGAATAGCAGCAATCACCAATACTATGACGCTTCCCCGGCAACGGCACCAAAAAGATGGTGGGCCCCAGTATTGCAGCAATAATGTTGCAACTCCTGGAACTCCCTTCTTTAATTTTATCAACCCGGTAGTTCATAACAAACTTGGAAGTGATGGTGCTGTATGCACAAGTACTAGCTCTTGCCGCAGTTGTCACTTGGTCAGCTGGCACAAGTCCGCTAGGAGCTTAAGCCAACTTCATGAGCTCTTAGAAGAAGCTTTTTAATTGATGGATGAAAGATATCTCAAAGGAAGCTAATCTATTTGCGAAAAGAGATTGAAAAAACTAAAGGAAAGCGCAAACCCTAATTCTACTAGCTTGTCCGACTAATGCAAAGATGAGAATGCAAGCTACTAAAAGGAATGCCATTGACTTCTAGGAAGGTAAAACGCATGTGCCTAAGTTATCACTATCTGAAGAAAACATATTTTTGTATTTTTGAATAGGTTGTTAGAATTATCATGCATGTGCTTTTAACTGTTTTTGACTGTGCAGAGGTGGATTGGTGGGAGGAAATGCTTGGAAAAGGTTGGAAAGGTTCAAAGAGAGTCTAAGGAGTCACTAACACTCTTCCCCAGAGTCTCACAAGGTTTGGCTATTAGGAAACCTCACTTGTGAGCTTCTACAGGAAGTCTGCAGGGGTTCTACAGAAACTTGAGGATTTCTACAGGAAACTTCAGAATTTCTACAGGAAACTTGGAAGTCGTTTTCTAGAGGATAGATTAGTGAGGCAAGGGGCATGGATGGATCTGGAAGTAGGATAGGGGTCTAAAGCAGCCTAAGGACTAGTGGATGGAGTGGTGAGGAGGTGTAGAAGGCTGACTTGGCTTGAAGAAGGCTAAGGCAATGATGGCACAAAAACTAGGGTTATGTGAGAAAATGAGGCAAACGTGAGGTAAGGATTCTAAGTAGAGGGTGGAGTGGATGGCACTGATGGAGAATAAGGAGATGAAGGGGAGGTACAGGTGCTCTGCAAGTCATTTTTCCAATCTGAACCAACAAAGACTTGTAAATTTAAAGACCTAGTTACATTGACCTAATATGCTAGCTGGCAGTAAAGAGAATGAACAGAAGTGTGACCTGCAATGAAAGCATGTATCTTAACTCATGCAACTAAGAAAATGAAAGTCTGAACTTTTAACCAACTTCTACACATGAAAATCAAACACTAGTGGTTGCATGGCAAAGAAAAATCAGTGTTTTTGTGGGCAGCAAAGTCATCCTAGTCACAACTCCTGATCCCACTAAGGGAGAGGTGAAACCACAGATGTTTGTTGGCCCTTTTCTTGAAGCTTTTTCTGTTAATAACCTATCAACTAAATCTGAGCATGAAAATCTATTTTACTCATCAAAAACAACCTAAATAACAAAACAAGATTTAAATCTAAATAACAGATTTTATTTTAGGAATGCAACAAAGACACATGAAAGTAAACAAAGGAAGTACTGGGAACTTGAGATGGGCCCAACCCCAAGAGCTACAGCCTCCTAAGAGAGATTTAGAGCTGGTGCAAAGCTGGATTCATCTTTATTGATCAAAATAAATGTTACATTCCAAAAATTGTCCACAAGGAGAACTTGAAAATGTGCTGAAAGCAAAGCTAATCCATTGCCTAAAAATCGAATTACAAAATGACTAACTATTGGCTAACCAAAATGACTAACTACGAGCTATCTACTGGCTATCAAATGGATAACCAAAATGAGGCCCTAAGCCCTATTATTTATACAAATTAAGGACCCAACAGTCCTCCTAAACGTTAGGGACTCGGCTGCCAAAAACTTGTAGTTAACAATAGTCCTACTTGACTTGCTTGGCTGCCCTTGTGCTAATTGATTTGGTGGCCCTTGAACTCCGAGCTGATGGTGGAGAATTCGAGGTAAGGGCCCATAAATGAAGGGGACACCTTCCTACAAATCCTCTCCCTTGTTCTCCCATGAATTTGGCTGCCAAGTGCTCATTAAAACCTTCAATTTTGTCTCCAAATTGACCAAAAAGGCTACACAAAGCACACATTAGACTTGTTGGCATAATGACTAACCCAATTCACTCTATTAGCATAAATATAATAAAAAACATGCAATAAACTAGTGAGAATTGTGGATTAAGTCAAATTAGGAGGTTGAATGAGCCCATATAAATATCCATTTTTGGGGCTCATCATCACCCCCCTACTGAAAGTGTTGTTCATCCTCTGAGCAACCAATCTATCTCCTCATCTTTGATGGCCCTGGTGGCCTCCCTATCATGCTAAGCTTCTGAAGTGATGTCCTCTTCTCGGTCATGAAATCATGCTTTTCTCTCTGCTTCTTCCCATTGCCTGCTCCTTTTCCTAGAGAATTCTTAGCTTTGGTATGATTGTGCAAGTATATTCAATCAGATGGTGGCAATGGTGGTGAAAGGAGATGAAACCAGTGGAGGATGGAAGAAAAGAGTGGTTGCATGCCTCCTCAACAGACTTCAAGCTTCAAATCCCTCTCCATAATCGATTCTGGCCTGCCCAAAGGCTCTACAGGATGTTTCTGGTAGAAATACAAAACTTCCTGTAGAAAGTCCTATAGCTTCCTGTAGAAGGTTGAACCATGATTAGATTGTGTTTGAACCTTGAAAAAATGAGTGTTCATGGAGGGGATGGATGTGAGGATGCCTGGGAACTTGGTAGGGACCCTTCTGCTTGTGTTGGGAGGCCCCCTTTCCGCATTGTGTACCCGCAAACTGCAATAATTACCAGGGATTAAACTTGTTTTTTCCTCTCTGTTTCTTCCTTCTTTCTCTTTCTTGCTTTTCCTCTTGCTTTTCCTGTGATGGTTTGCCCTAGGTTTTCTTTCCCTTAGCTTCCTTACCCTTAGTTTTCTTCTCTGCCTCAATATCTTGCTTCCTCACACTCTGTTTTGGCTTGTGTACTGATCAGAATGGAAATTTTGTATATGGTTTCCTCCCCAGAACGTGGAGGACAGTATCCCTCAAGTGTTTGTTCTTTGCAAACCATTCAACTAGTCCTGTCATGTTTTTCACTCTATCGATTCTTGACATAGAAAAGATAATGGGCTTTTACTGTCATTCAAAATACACATGTGTTCAACTGCCTGTTCAAGATTGAACAAGAGTTCCTCAATTGAACCATGTACAGCAGTAAGACAATGCTGCTTCTCTGTATAAGGGAAATAAATCTGCATGTTTGCTCCAGGAGAAACAATGTTGAATTTGGGATCAAAAACATCAATTCCATGAACCACATGATAAAGACCAGGAAGGGTGAAAGCAATGTGGCTCTCATACTGTCCAACAGTATCCTTGCTTCCAACAATCTCTTGATATGTGCTAGTGATAATAAAATCTGCATGATTCATTGCAATTAGATCTATAGTACTGGCAAGAGAAATGGTATTGTCCTTCATATTTTTTCAGTATATGTCTGAATATGGGTATTTGGTCTTCTCCAAAGCATGGGCTATGTTGCACTGAGTGATTCCTTGTCTATGTGAAATCAGAGATGCAACCAAATTTCCATCACTGTAATTGCCAATGATCTAATCAGGTTGACCTTTTAACTCTGTCGTTACTTCATTTAACACATCCTCTGAAAATCTTTCCAAGTAAGGCCACACATCAAATCGAGAAACCCATTTCTGCAGAACTCATTTTTCTGTTCTAAAGGGTACCCGGAGTATCCTTGAATGTTGTGTTCCACCAATTCTTTCAATTCGTTGATTGCATTGTTGTACCATAGGCCTCAAGAATCAACCGAGTCACCACAACAATTTCAGGTTTGATGTCCAATCCTTGATGTTTTATTCTCAGCAACATTTCATTCTCCAATGCATGGGAAAACAAGTCCACCACCTCAGGGGTTTCCCGTAATTTCTTGGAGTCCGAAGGTTCTTTTCTAATGAACCCTCCTAGCATGGTAAAAAACTCTGTTTTTGTTGTTCTAAACTTGCCCGCTCGCGTAGAGAAGGAGGACTTCGGGATTTCTCTACATAGAGCGTAGAGCTACGTCTCTGTTATGCACACAATAATATAAAATTCACAATTTTTCACCGGTAAGCCTTTGAGAGTGTCTCAATTTTCTACAGGAGGGATTTTAATTCAAGACCCTGGAGAAAATCTCACATGCAGACCACGAAGACAATTCCAGGCAGCAATAAGAAAACAACGTTTGAATTCATAGATAGACTTGGATTCACATTTTCCCTACCCCCTCAACACGTCGAATTCACCACCTTTTGAATTATTTGCATGGGAAAGTAATGTTCAGGCCTACCTCTCTGAGAATTGCCATCCTCGACGTGAACAGTCCAAGCTTCTTTGTATGTTGGGTTTCCTATAGCGCAGCTTCTTGTAGAAATGCCTGTAGAGCGCCCCTGCGCCTCTGAGCGAACCTAATACATAGCAGAATCTCGAAGACAGGTAGAAAAACTCAGTGGAGGACGATAGGTTAACTGATTGTGCACACTTCAGTTGAGGATGTGGAAAGTGCAGATGAACAACAGTTCGTGAGTTTCAACTGAGCCTTAGTAATAAAGCTTTTAATGAGATGAGTAACTTTAATAATAGTGGTGGAGATAAGGGTGGTTCTGTGAATGTCGAGAGCTCTCACCCTCAGGGCAATAAGGTGTTGAATTTGTCTAGTTTTTCCTTTCCTCCTGAGGTTTTTAGTCTCTTAGGAAAAGGTCTGAATTTTGCCTTAGCGCCTAGAAAAATCCCGGTCGAAGACATCATTTATGATGTAGAATGTGGCATTAAGAACTTGCCAGATAAGATTAAAGACACGATTAGGCAAGATTGTGTCGTAGCTTTGAGGAGGGCTAAGCCTCCCCGTAGCAATATCAGCAAGGATGAGTTTGAGGCTTTGAAGACCTTGAACAAAAATCGTGACGTCGTGGTCTTAAAGGCAGATAAAGGTGGGGTTGCCGTCCTCCTGGATAGGAGTGATTACAGGAAAAGATGCTTGATCATTTGTGTAATAGTGGGAGTTATAAGAAGCTTTCGAAAAATCCTATTAAAAAGGTTTCCAGAGCGGTTGCTCTTGCGATCAAGTCGTGCAATTCCACTAATCCTCTATCCCAGAAGCTTATTGAGGGAAACCCCATCACTCCTAGGATTTATGGCCTTCCGAAGGTCCATAAGGAAGGGGTTCCCATAAGACCCATTGTCAACACCATAGGAGGTCCGACTTACCTCCTGGCCAAGTTCCTCGCTATTAAGTTGAGGCCCTTGGTTGGTCATACTGAATCCTTTGTCAAAGACTCAACCTCTTTTATTGATGATCTTAAGAGAATTAATCTTGAGCCCGATGACATTCTGGTAAGTTTCGACGTGGCCTCTCTTTACACTTGTATTCCCATCAATGAGGCCATGATGGTGATTAATAAGCTCACTGACCCTGCGACGACTAAGTTGGTTAAGCTTTGCCTTACCTCCACCTTTTTCAGCTTTGAGGGAGAATTCTATGAGCAGACTTGTGGAGTTGCCATGGGTTCCCCCTTGTCCCCTGTCGCCGCTAATCTCTTTTTGGAGGATTTTGAGTCTAAAGCCTTGGCTTCCTCTCGTCTCTTACCGAAGCTTTGGAAAAGATTCGTTGATGACACTGGTGTTGTCTGGTCTCATGGTCCTGCTGAGCTGGATCGTTTCTTCAGTCATCTCAATAACCAGTCCACCGCCATTAAATTCACGATGGAAAAAGAAGATAATGGTTGTCTTCCATTCCTGGATGTTCTCATCTCTAAGAAGGTGGATGGTTCCTTTTCTCATCAGGTGTTTAGAAAGAAGACGCATACTGAGCAATACGTGCATGCTTCTTCCCATCATTTCCCCGCCCAGAAGTTGGGGGTTCTAAGCACTCTTGCCACTCGTGCTGTTAGAATTTCTAATGAAGGGAGCTTGGAATCGGAGAAGGCTCATCTCCTAGATGTCTTTGAGAAGAATGGTTACAGTAGAAACCTTGGTCAAAAAGCCTTCCTCAAGGCCAAGAAGGAGCCCTCTGTCCGAAAAGATCCTAATGATCGTGTCATGGGGGTTAACCTTCCTTACATCCAAGGGACCACTGATAGGATTGCGAGGATTCTGAGGAGGTACGATGTGCCCGCAACTTTTAGACCCCTCAATACGATCCGTGGCTCCCTCAGGTCAGTAAAAGATCCTATTGACCCTAAAGACATGAAGGGCATCTATGTCATTCCGTGTTCTTGTGGGACACCATATATTGGTGAGACAGGTCGCTTTATCAAGCAAAGGATCAGCGAGCATTCGGCTGACTTGAAGCATGGGAGGGCCAAGTCCTCAGCCCTGGATGAACATGCTGAAAAGACTAGGCATCATGTCTGTATTGAGGAGGCTCAAGTCATTGCTAAAGTTCCGCAGTTTCACCATCGAAAATTCAGAGAGGCCCTGGAGATTGAGAAAAGGCCGAAGAACCTTAATAGGGATGATGGCTTGAAGATTAGCAGTTGCTGGGTCCCAGCGCTGTCTTCCTAGCCTCCTCTATCCCTCATTATTAATGCCTCGGGCTTGATTCTGGGGTGGATCTAGTATTCCTCTTGGTTTCTTATAATTTTTATAGTTAGCTTTTAATCATTATTTATTTACCGCTCCCTGATTCTTTTCTTCCTGATTATATACTGAATTAATATTATTTGCTCCCTTTATTTCTTTATTCTCAGTATTAGTCGTCTTATTGGCTATTAATATGATCTTTATTTCGAGCCTTATGACGATTATATTTTATTAATATTCAAGTAGTAATTTAATTAATTTTGTCCTTTTTCTTGTTTTCAATTATATATTTTATATTGATTTGATTTCTTTAAATATTATACCAATAATATTATCACATATTAATCTATTATATCGCTAAAGATATTTATTAATATATAATTAGTGATTGAGCCTATTATTATAACTATAATGAATTAAAGGAAAGAACCATTATAAAAATCTTTTATATTTCTAATATATTTGTAGGGTTTAAAATTAGTTTAATTTAAAAATAATATATTTACCTAATCACAGGGGTAGGTTTAAGATTATTAAAATTGGAACATGGATATATAAAATTAAGTATTAGATCAAATATAGATTATGTAGTAAATATACATTATAAAATAAATTATTAAGTTATATTTGTATAGATTATATAAATTAATTAATTTAAAATAGTTATTAAATAAATATATTTACCTATTTACAAGGGATTTTAAAATATTATAAATGAAACATGAATATTGATAAATTAACTATTAAAGAAATATAGTAAGTATAATAAAATAATAAATGATAATTGTATAGATTATATAAATAAATTAAAATATTCATTAATTAAATGAACCAATAATACTATTTTATTTGGAATTGGTTCATTATAGGTATTTATATATACATTTATTAATAAACTATTATATTTAGTTAAGTTAACTAATGTATTTCCAGTTGGTAAGAATACTTTAATTACCTAATTTAACGTATCTCTAGGATTAATAATTTATTAAAGAATATAGCTATGATATTGTTTTTTGACTAGGGTCCTTAGGTCTTTTTAGCTGTTATCAATCTAACCGTTGGTATCTCTGCAAAGACTATTTAACAAGCTAAGCTGGATCGGTTCTTCAACTTGTCTTGACAATGAACCACACTGGTTGGTTCGAAACGCGTCGACAAATTATTATTTATGTGATTTCGCCGAAAATTCTCTAAACAATGTTATGGATCACAGAAGTCTAAATTCCTTAACATAATATGTATATATAATTTTTGGGCGAATCTCTCACCAGGCATGGCGAATATTTTACCTTGGGTTATCATAAACATGGTGGGTTATCATAAACATGGAGCTTAAAAATTACTATTAATAATTTATAAAAATTAATAAAATTAATAGTTGATTTTTATTTTAACCAAGCTAAAATGTTTAACATATATTAAATTACAACATCCATTTTTACTATTGATCGACCAAGCCCCGAGAGGGATCAAATATTATTTCACTCTATGCTAGTTTGCATATCACGATATTTGATACCTCTAGGGGGTTAGTAGATCCAGAGTAAATATGGATCTATGCTGGTTTAATTCCCCCATTTAAATAGGCTACATTCCAGGTGAATACCATGGGTCAATACCATGTGCCATTTTGGTGAATACCATGGGTCAATACCATGTGCCATTTTTATTTTTATTAATACTAATATTAGGGTTAATAATGGTTTTTTGCATGGTATTAATAACAATCTAGTCCATGGTATTTGTCCCATAGTATTTTGCCCATAGGTTTCACCTAAATATAACACATTTTTTGAGTGTTCGTAAATATAAGGTGACTTATGGAGTAAATATGAAAAAATGTTTTATTTGTTTACCATACCTCTCGTTTATTTATATTTTTATTAATTTACCATAACTCTTTTACAAATATGGTATTTTCCCCATGGGATTCACTTAAATAAAACCTTTTTCTTATGCTTTCATAAATAGAACGAGGGTTATGGACTAAATATAAAAAGAGGTTTTATTTATTTACCATACGTCTAGTTTATTTATATTTTTATTTATTTACCATACCTCCACTTTATTTATATTTTTATTTGTTTATGCCCTTGCATGTATATAAGGTGACTTTTGGAGTAAACATAAAAAATGTTTTATTTATTTACCATACTTCTCATTTATTTATATTTTTATTAATTTACCATACCTCTTGTATAAAT
>APFE030643674.1:0-37464 GCA_000404065.3 Pinus taeda
GCAAACGAAGAAGACTATTGAAAATTTGAGACAAGGGTTTTGTTCATAATGGACCAAATCAATTTTCCCATGAACAGTTTTCCAAAATTTGGTCTTGATTGAGAGATAAACAAGGTTCTTCGAAGGACATTTTCGTAGATGTTTTTTTGTGGCCATTTTCCAAATTGCTCCAATTGCAATACCATATTCGACTTGTTCTAGCTGAATCATGATGGAAAGATCTCTCAGATCTCATCTAGCTTATTGAGATTTTGTAATCAATCTAAATGGTATGGGAAATAATTTTGTAATTAGTTTGTTGTAAATTTCCCTTTGTTGTTTGTGTATTTAAAAGACATAAATGAGAGAGAAAAGGGAGATAACATATAGAGAGCAGATCAGAGGCTGAAGGTTTTCCTTTGGTGCGTTGAAACATAAATCCAATTTGTAGTTCCTTTTATGAATTGATGAGAAATTAATCATATTGTAATTTCGTGTTGTTTGTAATTCTCAACCACGGTCCTGATCGGAGAGTTGGGCCCACTCTTTCGATCAAGTACTGTTGGATACGGTTTGTGTGGATAGATATGCTTTTTAATTATATCGTTAGTGATTTATGATTACTTCTAATTTCTTGTTGCTTTATTATCTTGATGTTATTTCAAATTGTTGTTACTTCGAATTGCTGTTACTCCTGATTATTGTTACTCAGAGTTGATGTTATTTAAGATTACTGTTATTTGGTTTGTTAATTTATGCTGGATTGATTTAGCACTCTTTAGGCCTTGTATTTTGTAATTGCTCAATACTGGGTAGGGAACCTATGGCCTACATAGACCTTGCACGATAACTTTGAAATAACCAGATGAACACCAAATTGACAATAAATGTAAGAGGGACTAAATTTATAAACCCATATTAAGTCCCCAACATTTTGGCGCTGTTGTTGGGGAGGCTATCAAAGGAACAAAACTACAACCAGTATTGACCATAGGAACACTCTCGCGTCCTAGTTAGGTGAAGTTTGTACTAAACCTCTTCTAGGACTTGAGCATTAGACTTTTTTGATTGCTTTATTTTTCTGCCTTTTTTAATTGTAGACACATTCTCTAGTCCTCGTTAGGAAAAGTTTGTACTAAACCTCTTCCAAGACCCGAGCATTAAACTATTTTGATTTCTTTATTTTTCTGCTGTTTTGTTGATCATAGGAACACTCTCTCATCCTGATTAGGCGAAGTTTATACTAAAACTCTTCCAGGACCCAAGCATTAGATCACTTTGATTGTTTACTGTTTTTTTGTTTCTGATAGGAACCCCTCTCTCATCTTGGTCAGGCGAGGTTTGTACCAAAACTTTTCCAGGACCTGAGCATTAAATTGCCTTGTTTCTTTTAATTCTCTGCCCTTTTGACCATAATAACCCAATATATCATCCTGGTCAGGCAAGGTTTGTACCAATCCTTTTCCAGGACCTGGGCTTTAGATTTGTTTTGAATGCTTTTAATCTAATTCTCTGCTTCTAGATTGTATGAACATAGAAACAAAGGCAAGGGGCAGAGGAAGGCCCCCAAAACTCATAGATCGAGGTCAAGGAAGGAAGGATCAAAACGATCTGGAACCCAGTAGAAGAACTTAATGATATGAAAACTATGGGAAATCAAGACTATATTGAAGACTAGTTTCACTCTATCGTTTGCTTGCAACATCACTCCCTACTTCAGCAATTCTTGGCACCATCCTTAACGAGGAAGTTGGTCTCTCATACCTTAGTATTTATTAACATGCATTTTTTAAATTCAGGTATATACATACTTGAGGCCTTATTTCGAAAATGGTTTCATTGGAAGTACTCTTATACATAATATATTTTATTTTTCAAAGCAGAGTAGGTTAGTGTAGAAAATAAAATAAATAAGTACGTAAATAATAAATTTCTTTATATGTAAAAGGAGTTGTGTTTGCTGCAATATGCTGTGTAAATCAATATTAGTGGTATACATTTGAATTTATTTGTGTACATAGACATATTATATTGAAAATCATATTTCTACAAATGCTCATCATTATTTTGGAAAAAAATGCTTGTTTATCATATCTTATGGCTTGTGGTTTTGATAAAATTATTGAAAACATAATCAGTACAGTCATGTTTTGAGGGACCAAATGGACATATTTTAAAAACATATTTCTATCATTAGTATCCCTTTATGTGTACTCTCTAATCCAATTTTAATCACTCAATTTGGATTTGAAACGAAAAAGTTATGACCAAAACATTGATAGGATGTCTAGTAGGAAGATCATGAATAAAGTTGGGACAATCTATTTTTGGAGGCCTAAATGACTAGATTTTGGAAACATGTTTCTATGGTATATTCCTCTATTAATATAGTTTACAAATAAATTTAAATCACTTTATTTCGATATTATATGAGAAAGTTATGGCCAAAACATTGACTGCCTATCACAAATCAACATTCTTAAAACCTTCATTTTTCGGCCATTCATTGACATATTTTACCCATCAATTATTTATTTCTTGAAAACCTGTTTCTATTGAATATATTTGAATAAATCTACTTTTATTTCCAATTTGAATTAGTTCAATCCGTCATCAAACGAAAAAGTTATGCTTGAAATATCAAACGAAAAAGTTATGCTTGACATATTTTACCCATCAATTATTCATGTTTTCAAACCCTGTTTCTATTGAATATATTTAAATAAATCTACTTTTATTTCCAATTTGAATTAGTTCAATCCATCATCAAACGGAAAAGTTATGCTTGAAATATCAAATATTGGTCTAAGTTAAAAAATTGAAAATGGTAAGTAAATTTGACATATCATATCATGAAAATTTTAAAACCTGTTTCTATTGTGATATCATTTTGAATTATCTTTCATTTGGATTTGGAATCATTCAAATCAGATGAAAAACAAATGATTTATGATGAAAACATTTCTCGTTAATATGGTCGACCATTTCTTTTCCGCAGGTAATAAAAATTTTGTTTTGTTCATATTTCTGTGGATTTGTTTTACCAAGTAATTGTTTATTATTTTTTGTATATTTCTTGGATTAAGAGAGCCCGTGCACCTCTCTTCTTCTATGATTTTATGTTTTATTGTAGGTAGATGCTCATTGTTTTTTGCAAGTCCAAGGAGAGCAAAGGAGGTCCATTTATGAAAAAGTGATTCTTGAAGACAATGTTAATGAAATAAGGGCATTTCATCCAAGCATCTAGTACGAAATTTGATATCATATGATTTTGAGTCTTTCTAGGTGCCATGATCTAAAAAAATTGGATCATAAGAGCTTATTGCAAAAGTGTTCCTGCTATTGTTCACCAGCAAAGAGAAAACAACATGAAGAATTTTCATCAATTAATGGATTTATAACAGGAAAAATGGGGAATTTATTTCCATTTGAAGATCCAAGTCATTTCCGCCAAAGCATTTTTCCAAAGGATCATCTTTTTTCTTCCATTCATTAACCGTTGATAGATTGTTGTTTCTGGAAACAGATTGATGAGACCCTTAGGAAATAACATTGTTGCAACCAAAATCACAACCATTGTAACTTAAGTTATCTATTTATTTATTGCTTTTCAATAAAGTGTTTTTTTTTTGTAATTTAAATTTTTATTTCTCTTATGTTTTTATGTTTCAAGTATTGTTTACTTCAAATTCACATCTTTTGTTCTCAAAATAAAAGAAGGAAGTTCTTAAGTTTCATGATGTTGCCCCACATCTATCATTTTGTTCCCTAGTCTTATCAAGTATATGGTTTTCTTATATCTAATATCAAAACATGACTGTACCGACAATGTTTTTTGTAATTTTATCATGCCCACAAGCCATAAGATATGATTGTTATAGCTCCAAATCTCACTCTTGAGGTTTGTGATGCTGCACTTATGGCCTAGGGCAACCCCTCCTTCCAGACCTAGTCCAAAATTTAAAAAAATTGTTTTATTCCATATACGCGACATTTCCCTGAGTTAAACACGTGTGTACGTAGGTCTGTGTATACCCAACCCGCGTATATTTCTTAAAACACTTTGAAAAAATAAATCTGCTTAATTTCGGGCGGAGATCATGGGTTTCACTTGTTGATTACCTATTAGTGCCCATGGCCCAACTGTTCCCAACGAATTCCCAACTAAAAAACTACTTTGGGAGAAGTATAAAAAGGCTTCAATGGGAAGGCCTAAGGGAGGAGAGAAGAGAGAGAAATATTACTATGCTGAGATTTCCCTAATCAGGTCTGAAGATTCTAGTGCCTCTTGCACTTCCCCCATTTACAGGAAACCCTTGTTTCCTTGTGTGATGATGTCTTTCTACTACTTGAGATATCATGGAGTAAGTCATGGAAGGAGTTTGTTAAAGGCTTGAAACTGGATGAATCCGGAGGAAGGTTCCGCTTGGAGTCTGCGAAAGGATGAATCAGGTGAAATTATTCCTTTATGTACTTTAGTTTTCTATAATAAAAGAAACACTTGTCTTTGTTCCTGATATAAATCTTCTTCATGTTTATGATATCAATGTTATGATTCATATATGAATGGTTGTTTAACTGCATAACTAACTACCTTTCAATATACTATGAAGATGATTTCTTTATGACGTTTAGTCCATATACTGCTGTACTTTTTCGAATTTATTGTTTTGCAGGTTGAAGGAGTAAAAGGAACTCCAAGAGGGTTTGGACCCTGGCAAGATCTTCTCAAACGAAGGACCCCCAGGTACGCCCCTTATCGTAGAGTTTGCTTATATTAGCATTATGGCTGTATGGAATGTGTGTTTCTCTGTATAGATAACCTCTGATCTACCAGGGTATTAACCCAAGACCCTAGGGGAATTTATCCCTTAACAGAATTGGCGACTCTGCCCTGGACAACAATTTTATTGTTCCTAGTTTGGGGTTATTCAAGCCAATCAGGGCTCAACTGTTTGTTTGCTTGCTATTACTATGTAGTCTGTTCCTGTAGGAACTTGAATTGTAAGTTTGATGAGTTTCTTCAGACTTTTTTTTTGTTTTTTCTTGAAATCTTTTATATAAGCTGTTTTTTTTTTTTTTAGTTTACAGAAGCGTATATATGCATGTTTCCTTAAGTAAAACTGTGTATACGCATGTTTCCTTAGTATGAGTCGTGTATACACACATCTATGCGCTAACACAGTCGCGTATATCTTAAAATTTTCAATATTTTTCAAATCTTTTTGTTTCTGAAGGTCTGTCTGTTGGTCTGATTCAGTCCTGAACAATTACTTTTCTATGTCAGTCTTTAGTTTTACAACAAGTATCTGATTTCAAATTCTCTTTGATTGTGGAAAGTGTTGGTCTTATTTGTTTTTCTTGCAAACGTCATCGTTTTTGCTTAAGCACAAAAGATTTCTTCCTGGGAATCTTGGTTGCTCTATGCCTTCAGGGTAGAAAGGTTGATTTCAATCTTTGTGTCAAGTTTTGTTTTTGTGACTTTTTTGGTTTGCATGTCATAACCATATCTTTATGACCATCTTCTTTTCTTGCTTTCCGAAAGTTGTTGGTTCACATTTTCTTGAAAGTTGTCTTTTCAATCTTTTTGTCTTTATTGCCAAGCTCTTGTTGCTGCTTTTTGATTGTTAAGAGCATTTCGAAACACATTTTTGTTGAGTTCTCACTTGTTTTGTGTTTCAAACTCGCAAAGTGTTTCATTTCCTATTCTTCGATCATAAAGTTTCAGTCTTGTTTAGAGCACTTTTGAAAAGTCATTTTTGTTTTGCTTTTGAAGAAAACTTCTTGAAACTTCGTTTTGCTTTCTTGAACTTTGTTTTGATTTAGTTTCCTTTTTATGAGTGAAAGTGCATTTTTGTTTATCTTGAAACTTGCTTTTAGTGTTTGGACAAAATGAGCATCAACAACTTATATTCTATCTAAACATTTTAAGTGGAAAATTAAAAACTGATAAACAAGTAACTTTCATTTCTTGATTTAAGAGTAGTTTTGAGTTTTGCATCAACATGTACTCATTGCATTAGGATAAATTTGTGCATCTTTTTAGGCATCCATAGTTTTGTAAATTATTGTGAGTGTGAAGCTTGAGTAAAAGAAACGAAAAGAAAAATTTGTTGCTTTCTTTGAAGTTCCTCTGAACCTAGTAGAAATTTCTTTCATCAAAAAACAAAAAAAAGTGCATTTGCATATAGTTTGGTTTTTATTAATTTCTTTTGCGTCAAAACACCACTAGTTTCATTTTCGCTTATCCCTTGACTTAAATAACAACCCATTTAAAAACAAGCGCTAATTAAAATATACTAGAACTTTTATAATTGTCAAGCTAGACACACCAACAAGTTTTAGGATATTTTAGGGCCTTGGATTAGGCGAGTGGAGAGATAACTCTCCAAGGCCATTTAAACTGCCAAACATATGAGTCTGAATAGTGAGTGAAAATACAATAGCGTTAGGGAGACCAGGAAAGCTCCGGATCTGGGGGTTAAGCACAAGGGTTTTTGAAGACAGGGAAGAGAGATACCCCCTCTCTTACTTGTCGGATCTTACCTCAAGACTGTTTTACCTGGCTTTTGACACGAGTTGGTAACCTTAGTTGCTACTCCTAGGGATCTACACATGTGGCTACGGAGGGGAATCCCGTGGCACCTGAGGTCGACATTGTATCACTCTCAACGGTACTACTGGAGGGCACCCTTGCGAAGCTTGGGGGCTTGCACCGGCGCAAGCTATTGTTAGGAGGTCAGCGTAACTTCCTTTGTGACCTTCGCTGATAGGACTGGGCCGTCATTATCCCAGACTATCTTCGGAAGGCCCCTTCACTTTCTTGTATTTTGGTGCTGGTCCTCATCACCCGGAGCGGAAATACTCGAAAGTTGTTTGACTGGCTGATATCTTTTAGCGACTTTTTAGTGTGTGCTCTGTGCTCCTAGTTGGCCTAGCTTTCAATTTTTTGAGTCTTTATTTAGATCTTAATAAAAAATTCAAAGTGGCTGACCGATCACCTAGACGGTCTCGAAGACTTCGTGGTCTTTCACCACCAAGTTTAGAGCCTTCTCCTAGAAGGCACAGAGGTAATACTGCCAGTGGGTTTCATCCCGTGGTAGTTGACGCATTGGGGATTGATCCTCCTCTCGGGGGCATTAGTGTTCAAAATAGGCCTGGTACTTCCACAGAACAAGAGAGGAACGCT
The DNA here is from genome assembly GCA_000404065.3 of Pinus taeda. Taxonomy (NCBI): domain Eukaryota; kingdom Viridiplantae; phylum Streptophyta; class Pinopsida; order Pinales; family Pinaceae; genus Pinus; species Pinus taeda. The sequence goes on from APFE030643674.1 coordinate 7,169, forward strand.
CCAGTTCTTTCTCGAGTTCTCTTTCAAACAGAGAATAACATAGAGGTAGAAGAACTCTTAGAGTCGTTAGCGGTTCCAAATTCTCCCCTACCTTCTAGCTATTCAGAAGTATTACAATACGTTGGGACTCCGATGCATAGACCGTCAAGTCCAGGTCACATTACACACTTATCATCGATGACCACTACTTGAAGCATGGATTCTACTACAAGTGCTACAATTATGCAGACTCCAACATTAGTACAAGGGGGAGGAGCGATTTCCATGCCCTCTGCTTCTTTATTTGGATCTTTTGTTAGCACATCATTAGTTGGGTCTACCTCCATTCCTTCTACGAGTGGAACTTCCCAAACTAATGCTTTTAGTTCTGGATTTTTTCCGTTAGGCACCCATTCACAGGGTATTCCGTTAGTTCCGTTTAGTGCCTCCACATCCATAATGGGTGGATCGACTTCATTCCAGGGTTTTCCTTTCGGAGGTGGTCATATACCATATTCCAACCCGATAGTGGATTTATGCCTTTTTCTTCTACAGGACAAAGAAACAATCCTTTCCAAGGTTGGACTAACCTTGCGGTTAATGGCATAGGAATTGGGAATCCATTTTTCGGCCAACAAGGGAATGGGCCGTACTCCACAGTTAGTTCGTTTCAAAGTATTCCTCCCTTAGCTTCTGCTTGGAATCATTATCATGGGTTATTGAATCCTTATAATCCTTTAGGAGGAAGCTTCACCGGTTATGGAGGTTTTGCGACTGGAGTTGGTCAAACTCTGAGTTTTACTGGGTCACAAGGTTCGCCTTTTGGTTTAGCTAGTTCTGCTGGTTACTTCGGGCAGCCTGGTGCCTTCCAAAATCCAGGCCAATCTTTTCAGAACTTTGGGAGCTCCACCCAGTCTGGGTGGAACCCCCAAGGTCCTCCTAGGCTTCTTTTCTGGCAACTTTGAACTTGCCAGATCTCATGAAATTGACAAACAATCCAATCAAATACAATCTGTCTTGGCCTTTGGTCCCAACCAAACTCCCTTCGGATATTCCAAAATTCGAAGGGAAGGGCGGTGAAGACCCAGGCAACCATGTAACCACATTCCATTTGTGGTGATCATCAAAATCCGTTATTGATGACTCGATTAGGTTGAGAATTTTTCAACGCACCTTGACTGGTAATGCGGCCAAGTGGTATATAGAGTTTCCAGGGGGCAGCTTTACATATTTCGCTGACTTAGCTAATATTTTCTTAATTCATTTCTAGTTTCCTGTCCGTTATGATGCCGAAATTGAACTTTTGGCCACTTTTCGTCAGGACACGACAACTCACATTTCTGACCATATTCAGGAATGGAGATGGAGAAAGAGGCTCATTAAAGCCGAAATCCCTCCGGAATATCGTCTCAAATGGTTTTAGAAATCTTTACAACCTGAGATCTCTAAGGATGTCTCCACGTCCGGAGTCTATTCTGAGGAGCAAGCTATTTTTATGGCCCAAAAATTAGAATTGATTTACTCTTAGTCTAGGATCTTACAAAAAATCTTGCTAGATGCTCTTGGATCTAAGGTTGATATAGCCAAGTCGAAGCCAGGTCCCGATGCGGATGATATCATTGGATCGGTAGACACAAATGTGGTGAACTTGTTGAACCAATTGCAGCAGTTGTCTTTGCAAACTGCTCCTAACAACCAGGTCACATTGTCTAACCCTTCATCTTCCCAACCCTCTTCGATTAATGCCATCCAATCTGTTAACCCCAAAGGAAATCAAAATTCCAATGGGAAAAAGAAAGGATGAGGTAAGAAAAAGAGTCAGGATGGGAAGACTGACACAAATAATCTTGGCAATAATGCTGGTGGTGGTGGAAATGAGTCTAGAAAGAAAGTCAAGTTTCCATGGAATTTATGCAGTGGAGACCATTTAACTCATCTCTGCCCAAAGATTCAAGATGCTAACCGCTTGTTAGGGCAGCAAGGGACTTCTAGTTCTCAAGCTGTGTTAACCAACCCTTTTCCCCAAGGGCAGCAAATGCTTGCTAGTGCGAGTTCAAATCTTGGTACCTCTGCAGGGGGCAACCAGGAAGGGGATAAATCATCAAATGTTTTCATGATGGGTTCCCACGCTAATGTGGCCACACGGTCACGCGATTATGGTGAAGGTGAAATTTCCAAGGATAAATTAGTTCGTGAAACTACCAACCCACTTCATATTGAGCGACCCTCTGTCGAGAATATACCACAGATACTGAAAGGTTCCGCTAAACGCGCGACTATCAACCCTAATATTAGGGTAGCCCACAATTACTCCATTGTTGAGGATCTAGCGCAGAGTCCATGTGCTATGTCCGCTTTAGAGGTGCTCCAATCGTGTCCCGCTCAAATAATTGCCTTGCTATTGGCAATGGGGGTAGTGGATCCAAATAATTCTTTAGCTCTCACTTTTGATATGCATAATGTCAAAAAGAGACTTCCTCATCATATGGCTTTCCAGATAAAGTCTACTTACTAGAAAACTAATATTTTTTGGATGGTTATAGATGAGGGAGCTTCCACGTGTGTCATGTCTATGTCATGTTGGAAGGCTATTGGATCGCCTTCGGTCGTTCCTTCACCTACCCTCTTGATAGTGTTTGATGGTCATTCTCATAAGCCATACGAGATTATCCTAGCCTTTCCTATATGTGTTAGAGGAAAGGTCGTTAATATTGAAGTAGAAGTCATTGATGCTAACCTAGACTACAATCTCCTCTTAAGAAGGAACTAGGTATACGAAATGGACGCCATTGTTTCGACTCTGTTTCGTGTCATTTGCCTTCCTCATGAAGGGAAAATCGTTAAGGTTGATCAATTGGATTATTGTCCAGTCGATCCTCAAGCAACTTTGGACTCTACTGTTCCTTTAATGGATAACCCCCATCCGCCTACTGAGAATCTAGGAGTCAGGATGTACTCTTCATTAATGGCTACGTTTGATCTTCCCCCTCCTACAGCTAGAATAGATACAATTTCATCCTCCAAGGACCCTTTACGAAAAGAGTTTGTTCAAACTCATTATTTTTCGGATCCAGGAGCCTTATCTTCATCTGTGACCACATCAGATGATGGCAAGGTGGGTGGAATAGAATCTCTTATGTCTGTAGCAGAGCCTAGATGTGAGTCTATCGATAACTCTAAAGATGATAATCCTACTTCTTCCTCAGAGAATGAGTTATATGGTGATGTGGCTCATATTCGGACGCTTGATTCCACTTCTGCATTGGATATTGTTTTTCCATCCGATGAAGCGATATTCGAAGCAATGACGGTTGCAGATCGACCTTTGGAAGATTTACATCGTTGTTCATGTTTTCGTCCTCCTTTGCATGTAGTCGAATCTAGGTCATCCATTCTGACTAGCGATGTTTGTATGGTTCCTTTGGCTCCAACACAGTTATTCGCCAAAGGAAGTATATTGATTGGTTCGATAATAGTACCTATAAACATCCCTAGGAGCAAGTTGGCAGAGCCCCGTGATTGGCTCTACCTCAGGAAGTACTTTGCTTAGTTTTTGGCCAAGCAATGGATTCTTTGTACATTGTGTATATTTGTACATATCTCATCGAGAGTTTTTGATATCAACGCTTTTTGGTTTGCTGTGGCAGGTGTTGATGGATGACTTTGTCTATTTTGGATTCGCCGATGGTGCTAGTCGGCACACTCGGAACCTCGCTTCCGCAGCTTGGGTACTCTACTCTCCAACTAGTCAGTTGATGGTATCAAGGGGAGTATGCATTGGTCCCGCTTCAAATAATATGGCTGAGTATATTGCCGTCATTAATTTACTATCCGAGGCAATTCCCCATGAAATCGACTCGTTGGTAGTTTATCTTGATTCACAATTGATAGTGTCACAATTGAATAACATGTATCGGGTAAGGGATCCATGTTTATATCACCAGTATTTAAGGGTGAGGTTGTTGCAAAGATCATTTACTTATATTAATTATTTGCACATTCCAAGATCTCATAATTGGTTAGCTGATTCTATCGCTAATCAAGCATTAGACTAGCACATTAATCATTCATCACAATAAAGTAAAGCATAAAAAAGTCGAACTGTATATATATATCATAAAACATCTCGATTGTACATAAGTCTGTCCAAAAATAATATACAAAATTGGGACTCAAATGCCCATAATCATGTCTAGTACATCTAATGCCCCGGCTCAGGATGAGCGGCTAAGTAGGCAACTACTGCATTGGCCACACGCCTAAAAGTGCAAACCCAGTCTCGTGGCATGCCAACCACATGATGCTGCATCTCTATAGGAAGGTCCTCTATAGCCGCCATCGGTACTCTGTGAGTTAGTCTCACCAAGTGCCGCTGAACTGTGTGTAGAACTCGCTCTGTGTCTGCAGCTGCCTCTTCGGCCCTTCGGTTGCGACGTCTATGCCGTGGGAACTCATCTGGTCATACTGACCCAATATATAGAACATGATCATCATATTAGTCATTTAAATCCTATCAAAAACATTTTTCAAAATTCATTATAATATTTGAAAAATCACAAAAAAATCATAAAATCAAAAAACACTTACCAGTGTCGCCCCTTGCTGCGGTCGGTGGTAATACTAGATCGGGATCTCCTTGGAAATCCAACCCAGCATAAGGGTAGTCATCTATGGCGATGATCTGCTGATCCCACCAGGAAAAGAAGTCATCGTCAAATGCAGTTCGTGGGATGTCCCCACGTCCTAGACATTTCATCAGGTCAGCCCACCTGCCCATTCGTGGATCTCGTGGGGTGCTGATTGAAACTGGTACTCTAGGACGAAGTGTAGGGACCCTCTCAAAAAAGAAAGAACAAAAAATAGTCCCATATACAAAGTTTTTGGTCTGCCCTCTCTTGATGGAAGTGAGCTGGCTTTTCAGGCTGGCTAGAAGAGGAGTACACCAGTCGAATAGGGTGGTGAGGTAGTGTACCGCCAAGCTCATGGCTAGCCGTGATGCCTGGTGCAGAGAAGCTAATCTGTTCACTATAGCTATGGTGAACAGGATTATCCTTAGCGATAAACTCTCCACATGTGTGATTGAAATTTGACTTCCAACCTTTTTTGGATGTCTCGGGCAATATATATGTACGTAGTCCTCGATTGAGACACTGCCTCGTGTCCTGCCCCTTGAATTTACTACCTCTCCCCTTCAGGAAAGCTCCGTGATGAAATAAATATCTTCCACTTCTATCCTGAGTGGCATCTGGTCAATCATAAATGCATCATCCTCGATACTCTAATAGTCAATGAGCATCTCAAGCAGACGTGTGTTTGCTTTCATATTTGGCATTTTGAAAACTTTTAGCAAACCACATCCCCGTAAGGAATCCAAAGCATTAGGATCATTCATGACCTCATCATCCACTGCGGTATGCTCACTTTCTTGCCAAGTGATTGGCATCCTGAAGAAAAAAAGAATTTAGATTGTTAGTTTTTTTGTTTGAAATGTTCACGACGTATACGCGGGTCCATTTACACACAGTCGCGTGTAGGGCCCGTGTGTACGCGGGTTTCATATATCCAACCCGCGTATACACCGTGGTGAAATTTTTGACAAAAAATTCAACGGTAAAACATAAATTAAAAATTCTAAAACTAGTCACAATTGATTGCAAGACAAGTATAAGAGTTACCTGGGGATTTTGGAAGAATCTGAACGGTTGAATTTGGCATATGGAAATGGTGAGTCCAAAAACTCTTTTATAGGCTTTGAAAATGCAAAATTTTTTCAAAACTTGATTTTGTTTGGTCTCATGTAACTTTTAACTTGGGAACTTGGAATGTCGAGAATGGTTTGACTTTCAGGACAATTTGGATGTTTTTTCGACAGTTTTGAGACGGTTCCATGACTGCTGACCCGTCATGGCAGGTATCATTTTCTCACTGGCATATAGGTTAGGGAAGCCATTTTTCCGTTGCATTATGCATACCAGCCTCCATTTGTCGATACACTTGCCATAGGGTCAACCCCATCATGTTATGGTTCATAAACCACCTTCAATCGTCGATTTTTTAAATCATGACACAATGGTAGAGCCATCCTTTTCATGGGCATCGTAGTTAGCACTTCACTGACATTTGTTGCCCATGCTGCTCTGACCTGAGTAGGCTTGGGAGTCCTCTGTAGTCCCACCATGACTTATGCGATGAAAACTCATTCCTCTTTGCTTCTTCGCTTTGTTCTGGACTTATAACCTAGAGGCTCCTTTGTGTTGAGTTGTACTATTGCATTGTATTTTGACCATTTGCACCTTTTGTCCTTGAGCCGGCTTCACTTGGACTCGTGTTTAAGCCAACTTTTGACCATGATGACTGCAAAATCAAACTTGCATACTTTTAACTTTTGCAACTTGACACATCTTGACCCGTGGAAAGAACACACCTTTGAGTGTCTTTGACCAGTTTTCGCCTCCCTGCATTGAGCATAGGAATGTTTCAATCCCAGGAACTAGATCATCTGCTTCATCAACACTCGTTCTTCCCACTGTACTATAACATTCTTTTATTATTTTTCCATCTTAAAATAAAAAGACAAAAAAATTATATATTCCAAAAAAGAGTGGGAACGGGACAATATTTCCATTTATTGTTGGCAGTTAGAGTTAGTCGTGTCGCCCTTGAACAAAGCACTCAAAAACAAAGTCTCCTCCATTTGGGCAGGATTTATTTTGACTTAGGTACGCCTTAACCTTGTTATTGAGTCAGTTCTTCCCCAATTGGTTATCTTTTCTAATCATATGGAGGGTTTGTTCGTGCCTCCTGCATGATGAACTTATACAGAGTCATCATATGCTGCCACATAGTCACATTGAGTCGTGCTTTTGTTCAAAGGACATTCGTCTGATTCAGCCTCTCTGTGGTGTCTCTTGAATCATTTTTCAGTCGGCCATCCCTGGTTGTCAGTATCATGTCTATCATCACATCAGCTATATTGGTCCTTTACTCGTGCCAGTTTGAGAAGGTCTCCATTGAATTCTTGCTAGCGGGTCTTATCCTTATCGACGACGACATCTTGCTCTGAAGACAGGCCTAGAGATGCACCCTGGCCCTATTTACATTATTGATAGGTCACCTTGTGCTCAACATCGATCAGTCTCATGGGTCTTTGACTGAGTGGTTTCCCTTGTTTTCAACATCAGCTTACATTATCACACATTGGGATTCGTGCAGCACCTTGGTTTCCATTTGACCCTATTGGTGGATACCTATCCTCTGTGTCAGCTTTCATTATTGGTTGGTTCAGAGGGTTTCTATTGTGCGCTAGCCACATCTTGTGTATGCCAGAGACGTGCTTTGGTTGAGTTACTACATCTTTTTCATCCGATTCCTTCCACATTATTGGCCTATGGGTTACACTCATGCTAGATTGATGAAGGATGCCTTAATGCCTTCCTTCTAGCGGATCTTTCCCTATCGACTTCGACTCATTGCTCTAGAGCAAAGATCTAGAGTCCATTTGGCAGTACCTTGGGGTTTGCAGTCATTAGTTGCAGATCCTTCACTATCGACAGTGGGAAACCATCATTGTCTCCTGATTGATATATTTTTATAGGTGTTCGACTTCAACTCATCTATTCACACTTGTTAGATTGTACTGGGTACCTTGACGCCCATTATCATTATCGGTGAGTAGTCTCGCGTTTGTTAATGGTATACATCAATGACTGCTAATCAAATGATTTCTCACATGGTCGACTTCAAATCATTTATTCCCATGCTGTAGAAATGTACCATGGTGGTCGGTGAAGACCTTAGGTTGTATCAACATTCATTGGTTCACTTGACAGTTGCTCCTGTTGCTGCTAGTTGATACCACTCCACCTTATATGTTGCAGTCATTCATGGCGACATTTTATATGCTGGCACTTGAGTTTGCAGTGTAGTACCATCTTATTCCATCATGTTCATTGGTACTTTTTGGGATCATCCTTTGATATCAATAATCCGCTTCATCCTTCAGCATCATTGACATTCTTATATGTGATATTTAGACATGTACTTGTTCAATCGTGATCAGATGATCCATTATGTATTTTCCAGTCTTTTATACTTGTATACTTAGTGGATCCGCTTGTACTTGATATCTGGACATGTTGTACTTCTTCTGAGCATGGGTATGTCTACCTCAGATAGTGTTTCTTTCTGATCTCCTTTTGTGGCTTGGCAGGCCGAACTCTGGTGAAGTCCTTCTCAGTTTTTGACAGATTTCCTTTCCATGGACTTGCTTAATACATTTCGGCCATCATGTACCCCTTCTGACCTCATATATTAGGGGGCATCTGTTATAGCTCCAAATCTCACTCTTGAGGTTTGTGATGCTGCACTTATGGCCTAGGGCATCCCCTCCTTCCAGACCTGGTCCAAAATTTAAAAAAGCAGTGTTTAATTCCCTATACGCGACATTGCCCTGAGCTAAACGTGTGTGTACGTAGGTCTGTGTATACCTAACCCGCGTATATGTCTTAAAACACTTAAAAAAAATAAATCTCCTTAATTTCGGGCGGAGATCATGGGTTTCACCTATTGATTACATATTAGTGCCCGTGGCCCAACTGTTCTCAACGAATTCCCAACTAAAAAACTACTTTGGGAGAAGTATAAAAAGGCTTCAATGGGAAGGCCTAAGGGAGGATAGAAGAGAGAGAAATATTACTATGCTGAGATTTCCTTGACCAAGTCTGGAGATCCTAGTGCCTCTTGCACTTCCCCCATTTACAGGAAACCCTTGTTTCCTTGTGTGATGATGTCTTTCTACTACTTGAGATATCATGGAGTAAGTCATGGAAGGAGTTTGTTAAAGGCTTGAGACTGGACGACTGGAGGACGGTTCCGCTTGGAGCCTGCGAAAGGACGAATCAGGTGAAATTATTCCTTTCTGTACTTTAGTTGTCTATAATAAAAGAAACACTTGCCTTTGTTCCTGATATAAATCTTCTTCATGTTTATGATATCAATGTTATGATTCATATATGAATGGTTGTTTAATTGCATAGCTAACTACCTTTCAATATACTATGAAGATGATTTCTTTATGACGTTTAGTCCATATGCTGCTGTACTTTCTTGAATTGATTGTTTTGCAGGTTGAAGGAGCAAAAGGAGCTCCAAGAGGGTTTGGACCCTGGCAAGATCTTCTCAAATGAAGGACCCCCAGGTACGCCCCTTATCGTAGAGTTTGCTTCTATTAGCATTATGGCTGTATTGAATGTGTGTTTCTTTGTATAGATAACCTCTGATCTACTAGGGTATTAACCCAAGACCCTAGGGGAATTTATCCCTTAAAAATGATAAACAAGATTTTTTTTCCAAAATGATGATGAGTGTTTGTAGAAAACTAACTCTAATATTGAAACATAACTCAAAATAAAAGAAGTAAGTTCTTAAGTTTCATGATCCTGCTCCACATCTATCCTTTTGTTCCCTAGCCTTATCAAGTATGGTATCCTTAGATCTAATATCAAAGCTAACTCTTTCATTTCACTACTACTCAAGATTTTGGATTACGCCTACTACCAACACTTAGTTTATTTTCTGTTAAGTTTTCACTTCATTTACTTATGCACCGGAATTAATTTTACTTCATTTAACTTCTATGTGTATTCATCACAACATATAAAACAACAATATGCGATATCACAATAATAGAATCAGTTATAAAGGGAGGGTAAAGAATTTTCCCAATATTTCAATACACAACGCACAATGCTCCTTACTAGAAAAAACCTTACACTGATCAACACTGATATTAACCACTCCAACAACTCAACAAGAATGAAACCCTAGATCATCAACATTCTTTGAGTAAACTGATCACAAAATCTTTAGCGATGCTCAATATGTTGAACTGACAATATATCAACCTTTAGTAGTAATAAAATCTTCAATGTTATGAACTATGTTCTATATACTATTATGCAGCGATATAATAATAACATACATCAAGCCTTACTAATATCTGTCTCATTCAATAAGTAGAAGTGCATACTCATTCTTAGAGAAAATATTTCAGTAGCATAAGTGAGTTGGCAGAATTAATTCCAATAATGAACTTAGATTAGCTATAAACCATTCACATATACTATATTTCTATGTAAACACTCATTGCTCTCTATTTATCATTGATTTATCTCACACCCTATATATTTAGTTCACAAGCTTTTGATTCCTCTACAATATAATGTTAAAGCTTGGTGTTTCAATTGTGATATGCTAGCAGTCCTTAAATTATTTTTTATGATATATATATGAAGCTATGTGATGTGACTAACCAACTGCAAATAAATATGAACACTTTCCATGTGTTTAGGCTAGACTTATGAATCCATTTTTTATTCTTTTTGTAGGTTCCATACACAAAACTTCCACTATTGTAAGTGAAGCCTTTCTATAAGTGATTAGTTCAGGTCTTTGTGTTACCAATGAAGATTGTAACCGATCCATTATAGCCAAACAATTGACTTAAACATAAATAACATTCACATTATTTAAATCTTACCTCTATTATCATTGCTAATGATTACTTCTAATGCTCCACGATTTGAATTGCGTTAGATAGTGCCAAAATAATTGTGATTTGAGCTCAAAATAGGGTGAGGTCAATGGTTAATATTGCCACAAAAACTTGCATCAGATACCACATCAAATAATGCCTCAGAGCCATTGAGAATTCGTCAAGCATAGTCCACATTAAATCATAGTGATACAGGAAATGGTGTTATAGGGGTCTGATACTATCATAATTTTTTTTCTTTAATGAGTCACGATTAGCGAAGGTTTGTTGCCTCCAGATAAGCTAATGAACATAAATGGTCAGACTTTTCTTGGATCAAGATTTCTCCAGAATAAATACTTAGATAAAGCATATTTGTTAGCCTAAAATTAGTGCTATGCGAAACACTGCTAAGAACAATGCTCATCAAAATATATTGATGAACATACCTTTTGGATAAGACATGATTGCTTGAGAGATGCAATTAGCCCACAAATATTAACCATTCAACCATTTCAAAGAAAATCTTACTTCAGATATGTTCTATGCAAATACACACAAGTTCCTCTGTATCACACACACAGTTCCTCTGTGAATTCTTCACACATCCAAGGGACCTCAGAATTGTGTCAGGATGAATCATATAACAAATAAAAAATTTCTTTGCCCAATCTTCCACTTGCAACTCAGAATGCCGAATGTAATTTTTTTTTTTTTTCCAAATCACGATATCACAGAATGAGAAATTCACTATTTTTTAAATAAATCAAGAGATCTTGCATAAACCGAAATGATGAAAAGATACACCAACATATTTGGGGATTTGTTTTTATAATTCCAAAATCGATGGGTCCAGGATAATTGAGGGATCGATCATGTCTTACGCCAACTTATTGGAGACCTTTTGTTTTAGTGTAATAAAAAAAGGTACGAGCCATATTGCATGGATGTATCATGGTCATCCATGATTCCATGTGATCAATGGGTCCCCTCATCCATAATAATCCAATAAACACGGTTTTTTTTTTTTTTTTTAATTTAATTTAATTTTTATATTATTTATATTATTATTATTTTAACCATGCATATCATGAAATTACCATATGCATATTACTTGGTTGTTATTTATTTAATTAATTATTGACCTTTATCCATATATTATACTTATTTATTTAATATTCCTTGGGTTTACCTCTAATGTCATGCCACATCATCTCCTTTGGGGTTTTGAGCCACAAATTGGGTCTTCAACTTCGATTGGGATTTTATCTCAAACTATGAAGACCCACGGGGCATGTCACATACCTCCGGAATTATCTCGATTAGGAGAACCCAATAGAAATGATTTCAAAGGAAAATTTAGTGATATTCTTCTTCAAAACCTTTAATAAGTGTGGGGTATGACCATTGTCCATGGAATCTCAACCTTAGAGCTAGGGTTTCCATCCATCCTTAAATTAGAGCTTCCAAATAACACATTCAGACAAATACTAAGAGAATTCTTTAACTAACATTAGAATCATTGACAAAACCATTCAACAATCGCTCCCTTTGTCATTGATGGTAACACCTACTCCTTCTACGAGTACAACTCTTCATGACTTTATGCCTTGATCTTCTTCTCCTGATTTCTCTCTTACTTTAACATCATTGGCAAACGATGACTCCCCCTAACAATATTACTACTTCCTATGATATTGTAACCTACTAGTGCTCCCCCTAGCAAAATGACTTCCTTTGTCTTCTTGCAAGATGCTTGTCAACTTCAAAATTCCTTCAATAATGCTTGCTGCAATAAACAACATATCTCTTACTAACATGCCATGCTTCATACAAATTGCCGTAGCTAGTTGTACTTATCAATATAAATTAACTTGCCTGCCAAAAATGCTACTCCACTGAAGCTGACCATAATTTTTTCATATCTCCAAACTATTAGCCTGTAAATTGTCAATCTTCATATGTGCAACCACTATTGCATAATTTCCTCAATCTTAATGCTCACAAGACAGGGAGCCAACATGATGAATCTTAAAAATAGTGTGTGAACCATCTCTTCGGTTAGATCATCCTGAACTTCAACATCATCCATCAGATATTCATCATGTCCTTTTGCCTTTATAAATATTGAAAGCATCATTGTTGAGACTTTCTCATTTCCTTTGTCTTCTTGCATATGTTTTATATTCCAAAATTTATTATACCTGATATTACGATTGTCCATCATGAATGATTCCATCATGTACTTACAATCACGTGCTACATGCCCATGGTTATGGAATTTGTAGCATTCAACATTTGGCTTGAATGATTGAATGACAAACTTATACTTCCGAATGACAAAATCATTGAAGTATTTGTCTTGATTTCTTGCAAACTTACTTCTAGGGTTTTGATAATGCCCTTGATAATTATACCTGTCATAAGCTTTGCAATCCCTAGCCATATGTGTAAATTTAGTACATGAAAAACAATAACGCATTAAACAAATTAGCGTACCTAGATGAGTTATATTGTATAGGTGATCTTGTATATTCATTATTTATTGGGTGAGGTACAACCTCTTGTTGATCCTTGTCCTTGATTGCTTCAACATTATTCCTTGGAGTTGCAATATTTTTAATCTTATTTAGTCCTTCACTTTGATTAACCTTTCTCATCAATATTGTTTTGCAAATCCTTGGAGCTTGTCCCTTCGTCACATGGAGCTTTACCTGCTTCCCTTTCCATCATCTTCAACTAAGCCAATCCTTGATCTTTCTTTTTAATAACATGCAAGTTTCCCTTTTCCCATTCCTTGAGCTTATTGATTTCGTTAAGAGCTGCATCAAGTTTTCCTTTCTCTTGGGAAATATCTTCTTGAAATCTGCCTTTCAACAATTTCCTTCTTTCTTGTGCTTCTTCTACTTGTAGCTTTAGAAGGGTGACCTTTTTTGCTTCTCTGTTGAGAACTTGTATTTGCTCCTTTTGCCTTTCATTTTATTTCCTAAGCTTGCTAATTTCTACTAAAGATGCATCTGGTTCCTTTTTTTTTATCAACTTTAGATACGTACCTTTGAGCATATTCCTTTAGTTGTCTTTCTAGGTCTTTCTCTTTCCTTTTTTGCTTCCCGCAGTTGGAGTTTCAAAAGAGAAACTTCTTGTTTGATTGTACGATTTTCCTTCTCTGTGTTCTTCCATTCTTTGAAGATATTAATTAATTATTTTTGGTTTTCCTGTTATGAATCTTCTTCATCATCATTTCTCGATGCACGATTGCTGACATATTTATATTGACCTATATGTTATTGACATTCATAGAGATCTTGAATCTTCTCTGAAAGATGTTTGGTTGATGAGAATTGACCAACTTTTGCTTTTACAATGTTTGGAAAAGTACTAATGATTGCATTCATGGATTTCGTATTTTACCTTCTAGATTCGTCAATAGATCTTTCTCTAAAAACAATAGCTTGTGATACTTCAGATCAATGAGCTTGCAGATAAGATTCCATTCTATCTTTCCCAAAAAAAAAACTTAATTCACTAAACATAGGAATTGGAACAATTTATTTTTTTCATTAATGGTAATAGGATCCAAACCTATTTCAATACTAGGAAGTTCCTTTGATTCCTTTGAATTCTCGGTGGCTTACTTCTTTTATTTTCCCATCTCTACACTCTATGTTCTTCCTTCCAGCTGTTAAGCTGTTATTGAAGAACTTGGTTTGATACCAATTGTTGGAAGTACAGAGAGGGGGGCGAATCAATATTTCTTATCAATTAGTATATTTTTAATTTCATAGAGAATTATTTTTTACTAGCATTAGATAAACATGAACATTCATCAACACCATTCAAAAATGCATAACAATATAGACAATAGACACAAATATTTTTAGGTGGAAACCTCCCAGGGATAAAAACCGCTAAATGCTTCTTAATATTTGTCTTCCAAAAATTTACATCAAGTTTTCAGTTCCAACTGAAGGAGGCTCCAACCCCTTGATTTATAGACTCCAACCTGTAGGATGCTCCTACACCCTGTTTACTAGATGTAACTAAAAGGACACTCCAATGAAAGAAAGAAAGGTGTAATTACATATATACTGAGATATATCTTTGTATAGGATATTCATCATCTATTTTCATAACCTCACCCTTGCGTTTGATTTCTTCCCCTCGAATCACTCTCTATCTGATATGATATGAAATGCATAATTACATATCGAATTGGAAGAGATGCCGGTTTGGGGTCAATTAATGGAACAAAGTGAAAGTAAGTTATGGAATTAGCTCATTTCAAAAGAAGTCCTATTCCCTTAGTTGACCATCGCCCTCTCTAGGCGCTTGCTTAGGGAAACTACGGAATGGGAACATCCAGCTGACTAACCATTAGCTTGAATGGGCATGGAAGCTAACTCTAGCTAGAATGGTACTAGCTCACTAGGAATGGGAAAAATGGAAAGGGAAGAGTCTAATCAATTACCTCTCCCTATCAATGTGTCTAGCCTTAAACTAGCTTCCAGGTTCCAACCTAATGGATGCTCCAACACCCTATTTTAACAACTACTACTAGATGGACACTCCAATTCCCTGTGTAGGCTATAACCTACCTTAGCACCTCCCTTCCAGCCTAAAGTGTTATCAGTTTCAAACCTGAAGGAAACTCCACTCTCTTGCCTTGCACCACCCTACCACCTGGATTAGTCAACAAAACATGTTTCATAATTTCCAGACTGGATTCACCCCTGCTCGATATCAATACAAAATGAAATTTAATATAAGAACTTGTAATATGCTCTTTGTCAATCCTTCCTCTACTCAATCTGCTCATCAAACCCTAACTATCTATATCAACTATCATGAACCATTCCGCCTCTACACAATTTTCACATCAAACCCTAACTAGTAACAATGAATCCATTGTTGTGAGTATATCAAATGGAGAACCCTAACACCTCACACTGTTGACCCAATTCACTGTTCAACATCTCTGTCACATATGTCTATCCTATATCTCTTCTCTATTCCAACAATTGAAAACCAATATGAAAAAACACTTCTTCTCACAATGAACCTTGACACGGTTTGAGTTACATAAATCAAACCCTAGCATCAGTCTATTCATCAATCATTTTCCCAATAGTTCAATACATAACATACAATGCTCCTTACTGGAAAAAACATTTACACTAATCAACAATTAACCACTCCAACAACTCTACAATATTGAAACCCTAGCTCTTCAACATTCTTTGGTCAAACTCACTATAGAATCCTCAACCATGCTCAATATGTTGAATCAGTAGTATATCAAACTTTATTAGTAATAAAATCTTCAATACTTTGAACTCTATTCTATATATTGTTATCTAGTTATAAAACAATAGCATACATGAAGCCTTAATAGTATGTGTCTCATTCAGTACGAAAAAGTACATACTCATTCTTATAGCATAAATTTCAGTAACATAAGTGAGTTGGCACAATTAATTCCAACAAGCATTTTCAACAACAATGAACTCAGATTAGTTATAAACCATTCACAGAAACAATCTTTCTCTACAACCACTCATTGCTTTTTGTTTATCATAGACTCATCTAGCACCCTATATCTCTAGTTCATAAGCTTTTTATTCCTCTACAATATAATGTCAGAGCTTGGTGTTGCAATTATATGATGGTGGTCCTTAAATTAAATATGAAGATGTGTATCTGAAGCTATATTATGTGACTAACCAATTTCAAATGGATATGAAAACTTATCACATGTTTAAGCTAGACCAAAATTATGAATTGATTTTGGATTCTTTCTATAGGTTCCATACACACAACTTACACTACTGTAAGTGAAGCCTCTCTATAAGTGATTAGTTTGGGTCTTTGTGCTACCAATGATGCCTGTAACTAATCTACTATAGCCCAATATTTGACTAAAATAGAAATAACATTTACATAGTTCAAATCATACCTCTGTTTTCATTGCCAAGGATTACTTCCACTGCTCCATGATTTGACTTGTGTTAGATAATTCCAAAACACTTTGAATTGAGCTCAAAATAGGGTGAGGTCAATGCTTAAGATTTCCACAAAAAATCACATTAATACTTCCTCAAAGCCACCAAGAATTCATCAAGCATAGTCCACATAAAATCATAGTGATACAGGAGATGGTGTTATACGGGTCTGATACTACCATAGAAAATTTTCTTTGATGAGTCATAGTCAACGAAGGTTTGCTGCCTCTAGATAAGCCAATAAACATATATGGCCGAACATTGCTTGGATCAAGATTGCTCTGGAACAAATGATTAGATCAAGCATATTTGTTAGCTTGAAGTTGGTGATGTGCGAAACAATGCTTAGATCAAAGCTTGTCCATATATATTGATGAACATACCTTTTAGATAAGACAAGATTTCCTGAGAGACGGGATTAGCCCCCATAAAGATTAACCATTCAATCATTGCAAAGAAAATATTACTTCAAATACATTCCATGCAAATATGCACAAGTTCCTCTCTATCACATGCACTCTTCCTATATGAATTCTTCACACATCCAAGTGCCATCAGGCTTATGCCAGGATGAATTATGTAACAAAGAAAAACTTTCTTTGCTTAATCTTACACTTGCAACTCATAATGCCGAATGTAATTTTTTTTTTCAAATCATGATATCATAGAATAAGCAATGCAATGTTATTTATATGAATAAAGAGACCTTGGATAAACCAAAAAGCTGAAAAGATACACCAACATATTCAAGGATTTTTGTTTGTTTGTTTGTTATAATTCCAAAATTGATGGGTCCTGGATAATTGAGGGAACAATCATGTCTTACACCAAATTATTCAGGACCTTTTGTTTTAATGTAATAAAAAAAGGCGCAAGCCATATTGCATGGATTTATAATGGTCATCCCTAGTTCCATGTGATCAATGGGTCCCCTCATCCACAATAATCCAATAAACATGGTTTTTTTTTTTCATTTTATATTGTTTTTTGTATTAGTTTAACCATGCTTATCATAACATTACCATATGCATATTACTTGGTTCTCCTTTATTTAATTTCTTTTTGACCTTTGACCATATATTAGACAACTTTATTTAATATGCCATGGGTCTACCTATAATGTTATGCCACATCATCTCCTTTGGGGTTTTGAACCACAAATTGAAACTTCAACTTTGATTGGGCTTTTATCTTGAACCATGAAGGCCCATGGGGTGTGTCACATACCACTAGAATAAACTTGATGAGGAGAAACCAATAGTAAGGATTTCTAAAGAAAATTTAGTGATCTTCTTCTTCAAAACCTTCAATAAATGTGTTGTATGACAATCGTTTAGGGAATCTCAACCCTAGATCTAGGGTTTCTGACCATCCTTCATTATTGTAGCCTTCAACTAATGCAATACATACAAATATTAAGAGCTTTCATTAACTAATGTTTCCATCGATGAAAACACCATTTAATAATCTCCCCCTTTTTCATTGAAGGCGACACATACTCCTTTTGTGAGTACAACTACCCAAGAATTTATTCCTTTATCTTCTTCTCCTAATTTATCTCTCCCTTTGACATCAGTGGCAAAGGGTGACCCCCCTGACAATCTTCCTACTTCCTGTGAACCTGTAACCTACCTATGCTCCCCTCGACGAAATGACTTCCTCTATCTTGTTGCATGAATCCTGTCAACTTTGTAATTCCTTCCTCAATGATTGCTGCAATAAACAACATATATCCCCTAGACATTCCATGCTTCATACAAATTGCCACTGCTAATTGTACCTATCAATATGGATCAACTTTCTAGGAAAACATTCTTCTCCATTGAAGTTGCCAGTAACATCTTCATATCTGTCAATTGTCAACCTACCAATGATCAATCTTCAAAAATGCAACTATTGTTGCATAGTTTCCCTATCTCAATGTTCACATGATAGGGATTCAACATGTTGAATCGTCAGAATAGTGTGTGAACCAGCTCTTCGGTCGGATCATCTTGAACTTCAATATCTTCTATCCGAGAGTCATCATGCCCTTTTTTATTTACAAAGCCTGAAGGCATCACTGCTGAGACTTTTTCATTTGCTAGGTCTTCTTACATCTATTTTCTTTTCCAGAATTTCTTGTACTTGATATTAGGGCTGTCCATAATTAAGGGTTCCATCTTGTACCTATGCTCATGTACTATATGTACATAGTTATGGCATTTGTAGCATTCAACATTTTTCCTGAATGATGGAAGGACAAATATATACTTTTGGCTGGCAAAATCATTGAAATATCCATCTTTAATTCCTGTAACCTTACTTCTAGGGTTTTGATAATGCCCTTGATAATTGTACCTATCATAAGATTTACAATCCCTACCATATGTCCAAGTCTAGTACATTAAGAGAAATATCCATTAAACAAATTAACATACCTAGATGATTTATCTTGTCTGCATATATTCATTCTTTCTTGCCGGAGGTAAAACCTCTTGTTGATCCTTTTCCTTGATTGCTTCAACATTATTCCTTAGAGCTACAACAATTTTAATCTTCTTCGGTCCTTCACTTTGATTAGTCTTCTCATCAATCTTGTTTTGTGTAGTCTTGGAGTTTGTGCCTTCATCACATGTTTCTTTACCTGCTTCCTTTTCCTTCATCTTCAACTGATCCAATTGTGGATCTTTCCTTTCAATAATATGCAAGTGTTCCTTTTTCTATTCCTTGAGCTTGTTGATTTCATTAAGAGTTATGTCAAGTTTTCATTGCTCTTAGGAAAGATCTTCCTGAAATATGCCTTTCAACAATTTCCTTCTTTCTTTTGCTTCTTCTACTTGTAACTTTAGAAGAGTGAAATTTTCTGTTTCTTTTTTAAGAACTTGTATTTGCTCATTATTCCTTCAATTTTAGTTTCTAATAATGCTAATTTCTACTAAAGATTCATCTAGTTCCTTTTGTTTTTGATATACCTTTGACTAGATTCCTTTAGTTTCCTTGCCCAGTATTTCTTTTTCCTTTCTGCTTCTTGCACTTGAGTCATAGGATGAAAAATAAGAGTAAGAAGGGTTTCAAAGCCATTTTAGTTTACCCCGTTCTTGATCCATCAACCTCAACATCAATTGAATTTTCTTCACCAGTTTTCCTCGTATCCCTCCCTGTAATTTTCTAGTGTTTCTAGGAGATTGGTTTTGGTAGTTGCTCACCACATTACTACTCATGATTGCTAGTTTCAAAGTGAAGGCCAAGCCCTGAATCAATTTGGTAGTGATGGGGCCAATAAAAAGTACTTAGTCGTGCTCACTAGTTCAAAGGTGAAGAGTGTAAACCATTCATGGAGTTTCAAAGGAGAAACTTCTTGTTTGAGTGTGTGATTTTCATTCTATGTGTTCTTCCATTCTTTGAAGATATTCATTAATTCCTTTTCCTTGTCCTCTTCCACACATTCTTCATCATCATTGTTCGATGCACGATTATTAAAATATTTAGGTTTACCTAGATGTGTTTGACCTTCATAGAGATCTTGAAGTTTCTCTTAAATGTGTTTGGTTGATGATCATTGACCAACTTTCACTTTTATAGTGTCTATCAGAGTACTAAGAATTAAATTCATGGATTTAATATTATACCTTCCATATTCATTAGTAGATGTGTCTCCAGAAATAATATATTTCCATACATCAGATCCACGAGTTTGTAGATAAGCTTCCATTCTATCTTTCTAGGATATAAAACTTACTTAACTGAACATAATAATTATACAAATCTATTTTTGTTCATTAATGATAATAGGATCTAAAAATATTTCAATACCTATAAGTTCCTTTGATTCCTTTGAATGTTTTGCAGTTTGCTTCTTTGCCCATCTCTACACATTGAGATATGCCATCCAACTGTTAAGTTGCTACTGAGTGAACTTGCTTTGATACCAATTGTTAGAAATACTGAGAGTGGGCTAAATCAATATTTATGATCAATTAATATATTTTGAATTTCATAGAGCATTAACTATTATTAGCATCATATAAACATGAAAATTCATCAACACATTCAATAATTCATAATAATAGAGATAGTAGGCACAAATATTTTTGGTGTAAACCCCCCAAGGACAAAAACCACCAAATTCTTCTTAATATTTGTTTTCAAAAATTTTACATCAAGTTTTTAGCTACAAATGTAGGATTCTCCAACCCCCTGATTTACAAGCTCCAACATGTAGGACACTCTTACGCCCTGTTTACTAGCCGCACTTGGAAGGAGGATCCAACGCTCTAGCTTTTAGGCTCCAACCTAATGAATGCTCGACACCCTATTACCGGTTGCTACTTGAGGAATGCTCCAACACCCTATGTAGGTTACAACATGCCCTAACACCTCCCTGGCACCTGAAGTGTTCTCATGCTCCAACCTAAACGAGACTCCACTCTCCTACCTTGCGCCACCCTACCACCCAGATAAGTCGACAGACCACGTTTCACAATTTTTAGAATGGATCCACCTATGATTGATATCAATACAAAATGAATTGTAATATAAGAAATTGTAAAATATTCTTCCTCAATACTGCCTCTGCTCAATCTTCTCATCAAACCTCAACTATCAATATCAACTATCATGAACCATTTTACCTCTACCCAATCTGCACATCAAACTCTAATTGTCAGCAGCCAATCCACTAGTATGAGTATATCAAATGGAAAAAAACTAGCAACTCGCATCAATGACCCAATTCAATGTTCAACATCTTTATGACATGCGATTGTCCTGCATCTCTTCTCTGTTCTAACAAATGATAACCAATATGAAAAAACACTATTTCTCACAATGAAACCTTAGCACTACTATAGTTAAGAAATCAACGCACCAGTATATTCTTCAATAATTTATCCAATAGTTGTATACATAATGTACAATGCTCTTTACTAGAAAAAGCATTTACACTGTTCAACAATGATATTAACCTCTCCAACAACTCAACAAGCATGAAAACCTAACTCCTCGAAATTCTTTGATCAAACTGACCACAAAATCCTCGACCATGCTCAATATGTTGTATCGACAATATATCAACCTCTAGTAGCAATAAACTCTTCAATGTTATGAACTATGTTCTATATATATTTTATGTAGTAATACACAAATAACATACATGAAGCCCTTAATAGTACATGTCTCATTCAGTAAGTAGAAGTACATACTCATTCTTAGAGAAAAAATTTTAGTAAGATAAGTGAGTTGGCACAGTTAATTCCAACAAGCATTTTCAACAACAACAGACTAAAATTAGCTATAAACCATTCACATATATTGTATTTATCCGCAACCACTCATTTCTCTCTGTTTATCATAGACTCATTTGGCACCCTATATATTTAGTTTCACAAACTTTTGATTCATCTACAATAAAATGTCAGAGCTTGGTGTTGCAATTATGATATGCTGGCAGTCCTTAAATTAAATCTAAAGATGTATATATGAATTTATACTATGTGTATAATCAATTTCAAATTGATATGAAAACTTGTCACATGTTTAGGCCATACTTACGAATTGATTTTGGATTATTTCTGTAGGTTCCATACACCAAAATTCCACTACCGTATGTGAAGCCTCTATATAAGTGATTAGTTTAGGTATTTGTGCTACCAATGAAGCTTATAAATGATCTACTGTAGCCCAAAATTTAACTGAAACAAAATAACATTTACATAGTTTAAATCATACCTCCATTTTCATTGCGAAGGATTATTTCCACTGCTCCACGATTTTACTTGCGTTAGATAGTGCCAAAATACTTCAGATTTGAGCTCAAAATAGAGCGAGGTCAATGGTTAAGATTTCCACAAAAACTTGCATCAAATGCTTCATCAAATACTTCCTTAAAGCCATTGAGAATTCGTCAAGCATAGTCTACATTAAATTGTAGTGATAGAGGAGATGGTGTTATCGAGGTCTGATGCTATCATAGAAAATTTTCTTTGATGAGTCACAATCAATGAATGTTTGTTTCCTCCATATAAGCTAATAAACATAGATGGCCAAAGTTTGCTTGGATCAAGATTGATTTGGAATAAATTCCCTGGTCAAGCATATTTGTTAGCCTAAAATTTTTATTTGTGAAACACTGCTTAGATCAAAGCTTGTCCAAATATATTTATGAACGTACCTTTTGGATAAGACAATATTATGTGAGAGATGCGATCAGTCCACAAAAAGATTAACCATTCAATCATTGTAGAGAAGATTTACTTCAAATACATTCTATGAAAATATGCACGTGTTCTTCTGTATCATACACATTGTTCCTCTATGAATTCTTCACACATCTAAGCGCCCTTAGATCTATGCCAGGATGAATCATATAACAAAGAAAAAATTTCTTCACTCGATCTTCCACTTGCAACTCAAAATGTTGAATGTAACTATTTTTTCACCAAATCATGATATCATAGAATGAGAAATGCATTGTTATATATATAAATAAAGAGACCTTGGATAAAACAAAAGGCCAAAAATATACACCAACATATATAGGGAACTTTTTGTTATAATTCCAAAATCGATGAGTCCTGGATAATTGAGGGATCGATCATGTCTTACGCCAACTTATTTGAGACCTTTTGGTTTAATGTAATAAAAAAAAGTGCAAGCCATATTACCTGGATGTGTAATGGTTATCCATGATTCCATGTGATCGATGGGTTCCCTCATCCACAATAATACAATAAACATGGTTTATTATTATTATTATTTTAACCATGTTTATCATATCATTACCATATGCATATTACTGGTTTGTTATTTATTTAATTTGTTGTTGAAATCTGACCATATATTATACTTATTTATTTAATATGCCCTTGATCTACCTCTAATGTCATGCCCCATCATCTCCTTTGAGGTTTTGAGCCACAAATTGGGTCTACAACTTTGACTGGTTTTTCTTCTCAAATTGTGAAGGCCCACAGGGCATGTCACATACCACCAGATTCAACTCGATGAAGAGTAACCAATGGAAAGGATTTACAGGGAAAACACAATGATATGCTTCTTCAAAATATTCAACAAGTGGAGGGTATGACCATCGTCTAGGGAATTTGAACCCTAGAGCTAGGGTTTCCAACCATCGTTCGATTGGAGCTTCCAATTAATGCAATCTAAACGAATATTAATAGTGTTGACTAAGTAACGTTGGCATAAAGGACAACACCATTTAATAATAACTATCCCTATTATATCCAAATTCATTCAATGATAAGTGTGTGTCGATTAACCTTTGTGGTGAACCAAGAAAATGAGCCCCTCTAATTAAATTCCACACCAGTGATCCTCATTTTGTAGTGGATTGCAATATCATCCAACATTGTAATCATTATCATCCAACAGAATTATAGGAATAAAAAAAACTTGTTTTAATTTTTTTGAAAATTTTCTAATATAAAACTCTTCTTCCCTGCAATGTTTTAATATTAAACTTATATTTTTATGACTGATTTTTTAAATATGAAACTCCTATACATTTCTAATTTAGAAATTACTATTTTTTATATCATTTTTGATACAAAAAATTTGATTAATAAAAAATTTCGTGTTGTATTAAAAGGAAAAGCTCATATGGGAAAATTTATGAATTATTTTAACCAATGTGGTCAAAATTGGTAACTTTTTTCGTTGTTGCTATGTTTCAACATATCTATGTTTATGTTGATGGTGTTGGAACTACCAACATTCAGGGGATCTCCCCGATGTAAAGTCCCAATTAGACCTCACACCATTTGGTGTGGGAGTCCCATCTAGTATAAAGGCCCGGTTGCCAAATTCTTAAAGATTTTCCTTAGCTCTAACTGTCAACAAGAGAGGGGTGGAAAGGTATCTTCTAAAAGCAAGAAGGTGTGGCTAGTGAGTGTTCAATTGCAACTGTGTCAAGGTTCTTCTACTGCAGAGGAGGGAGAAAAGTGAGCCTCTAAGTCAGAGGTAATAATACCACCCAAGAAGAGACACACATGAACCAGAAGGTTCCGTCTAACACCCAACGGAATAGACCATAATGGATGCGACCATCCTTACAACCAATAAATAAAGAAATATCTGTCTAATATCTTTCAGAATAGTCCACAAGGATGGGACAACAATAAAAACCATTACAATACATTCTTAATAAGATAAGTACTAAAATAACCAAAATAGTTCAACTATCTTAGCACATGTGAAAGAAAACATGAAATACAAACATCTGCAGAATAGTCTTACAAACATTCATAGTCCATGCATGAAGAACATGATGGCCTTGAAGTATTCTGTTATTAAGTAAAATTTCCAAGACACATTTTTACAATGTACATCACTAGCCCCAATAGTGTGAAATTGGAGCCACTCCTTTCTCCTCAAAAAACTAGCTGAGTGGGAGGAGCTAAGGTGAAAAGCATTTTGCTCATACAATGATGGAGTATATATAACCAATGATGACTCTTTGACTACCCTCATCACTGTTTGACTTCCTATGAATTTTCAACTTACATGACTCTTTACATTCCATGTGTTTCCTTTGGACTTCCACTTTATAATACATTTTGAATACAGTATACATGATCCATAATAGTGATGTGGCATATGACCACTCATGACATGGCATGAAACTGCTGACATGGACCGCTTGATGACGTGAAATGTCAAGTCATTGTTGTGGTTGATTTCTGGATGCTTTCTCTTCATGTCCGCATGACTTGGTGATGCAGAATCTTCAATGATATTTAGTCTTGGATGGTGGGCGGAAACTTGTGTTCGTTTGGTTTATCTTGATTGATCAACTTGTGATTTCATCTCTAAGAGAGTACTTAGGCATGCTTCCCTCCTCCATCATCTTTCCATGACATGATAGTGTACCTAATCTTGTAATTCACTCATGATGAGATGACATCAATTCGAAAATCCCCTAGTCTAAGATGACACATTCTGATCCACCAAATGAGCCCGGAACAAGTGATAAGCTGGGAAGAGGGACTCAGTGACTATGCATTACACAGTTCCAATAGTCAGGGGTAGGAGATTGAGATCTGAGACTACGCAGTGCGCAAATCAGGGAGGCCTAAAGGACATGACTGTGTAGATTCTAGAGTTATTGGGGTCAGGCCGAGGGAATGGACACTAGGATAGCCAATTGTGCATTTTTGGGTGTCAAGGGAGAATGGGATTCTTCAAATTTCATAGTTCAAGTACTCAGAGGATGTGCTTAGGGCTTGAAGATGCGAAGTGCACAATTCAATACATGGTTGGAGGACATAACTGTGAAATTCTGGGGGTTAAGGTTGGGAGTCGGGGACATGAATTGCACAATGTAGCAACCCTGGGAGATAGGGTCTACATTTTGTGTAGTATCAAGTAGAAAGGTCAAACCTTATAGGGATAAGACTACATAGTGTGTAGTTCAGTTGGGGCCCAATGAAGCTAAGTTGCTCAGTCGGGAAGTTTTTCCAAAAATGGCTAAGTGTGGGATGGGTGATGAACTGTGATGAACTTTGACTATGATCACACATGTAACATACTTTGATGACACACCAACATATATTATCCAAACACATAAAAAAAACATTTCCCTCCATGTGATTACCTTACAACAAGTGCGACACTTAGGATAGACTTTGGAATGACCGTGACGACACTTCTGCGACAACGTTCAAAACTTTGTGTATGGGTGTGACATATGCTTACATGGTTAGAAAATCTCATATACACAAAGAAAAACCTTTGAAACCGCCATAAGAGGCTTTCAAACATTGCACAACAGCAAAACATGCCAAAAGACGACAATTAACCCTACGTGCAAAAGGGACCAAAGAATTACAAGAAAGTTCATGAAATAAGCTTCAATGTTCGCGACAAAAATGTACAAAACCAAGGAAGGCTCCGAAATTGAGTGTAAGTCAAAATTTTGGAGGGTGTTGCAGCAACTACAACACTTGGTGACACACTAGTTGAACTCCTTTTTCCTGGTTAACCTCTTCTGTGCATGGCCTTGGTTCTTCAGGGAGTATTGATTCATCGTGAAGATTACATTGGCCTTCCCACTTACCCCATGAATAGACATGGTCTCCTCCATACCTTCTCGATTGAAAACAAAATAAGATTCAACATAATCATAATGTTTCAAGTTAGGAAGGGTAGTGTAGCTTGTGATCTTAAGAATTTCAGAGTATAATTTTTCATCTCTGGTGTTTCTTTGCTGCCAGCAGGCTTGGACAATACCTTGGTAGATTCACGCAGGAATACAAACATTTCTATGCTGCCAGCGAGCCTAGACAATACCTCGACAAAGTTTCTTTCTTCACCTCTCTGCGCAGAAAGCCTTTCTCTTCTTTCACCTTTATTTATTTATTTAAAGATAATGGTGCATTGGCACTTACTCATTTTGGGGTGAAAGAGGGATCTCGACTTATTGAGCGCAGAAGAGGTTGTTGATTTAGAGAAGAATATAGAGACCTCTGATTTAGGTTTTCTCGTTTATATTTTTTCCCTTCTTTGTTTCTACTAGTTGGATAAACTTGAAGAAACCAAAACAGAGAAACCAAGTATAGGCATGAGGTTTTCGGACTAGACATGGGTTCATGGTTGGACCAAAACTCTCCTTACAGATGAATCGTATTTTCTATCGGAACTTCATCGGCCAAAAGATGTAACCAACACAAGGAAGCTAGAAAAAATGCTAACCAAATGCTGAAGTGTCATAAGAATTTATAGTTTAGAAACACACATGCTTAGAAGCCACAACATATTCATGCACAACACTTATTCACATAGTGAAAATCAAAACAAAACTCAAACAAAAAATGAACAACAAAAGAAAAGAATATGTACACAGTGTAGGGCACAACCCCGATTTTTCATGGAAAACATTGTTTCAAGTCTTGGACATTGACAGGGAGAGAGTTTATCTTCTTTTCAAGTGATTCAAGATGATAAGTGTGATGGCTAAGATTTTCGTGCACTGTGAATGACCCATTCCACAGGGACCGAAACTTAGTGTGTTTGCCTTTGTCCCCGTGCGATTTATCCCACTTTAAGACTAAGTCACCCACACTGAAGTTATTTTTCCCTGCAAATTTCTTGTCAAACATCCTATTGATATGATTATGGTGAAGTGAAAATTTTTCTTTTGATCTTAACCTTTCTTCCTATAGCTTATGAAGGTTATCCATCCTATGCTGTACTAATAAACATCGCTTGCCTTGGGATTCTTGTGAGAGTTGGAGAGTAGGAAAGTAGATGCTGGGTGGGAGGATGGTTTCTTTTCCGTACACCAGGAAGTAAGGGGAGGTTTTCAGCGAAGGTTTCGGTGTGACTTGGTCAACCCATAAGGAATTTACCAAAGAAAAGTGCGAGTTTCACTGCTAAGAGAATATGGTGTTTTTGATAATGCGGATTAGGTTTTTATTCATGGATTCAACAAGAGGATTCCCTTGCGGATAATAATTAGCTGAATGTTTCAATATGATACCATATTCTAATGAAAAATCATAATGTCTTAGTGATGAAAATTATGTTACATTGTCGAAAAAAAGTGAAGTAGGAATGCCAAAACTAGAAATGATGTTCTACAACAGAAATCTAATGACTTCATGATCATTCACTTGTTTAAGTGTAACTACTTTTGTCTACCGTGTGAAGTAGTCTATGGCAATTAGGATGTGGCAGTGTTGCTTTGATGAATGCAGTAAAATTTCTCCACTAATGTCCAAGCCCCACTATTGAAATGGTTCTTCCATTGCAACGGGTTGTAGTGGGGTCGTTGACTTCTTGTTTCTGCCGCCACACCTTTGACAAACTGGACACTTGCGAGCATAAGCATGAGTGTCTCTAAATAATGTAGGCTAGTAAAAACTGGCCCGCTTAACCTTGTGTGATGTTGTGTTGCCTGCGAAGTGTCCCTCAATTGTTCTTTTGTGGAGAATACACAACACCTTTTCTGAATCACGTGCTTCCAAACACCTAAGCAGTACTTCATTTTGGTGCTTTTTGAAAAACAACCCATGCACCAACTAATAGGATAATGCTTTAAGTCTGAGTGCCCTCTTCTGTTGTGTGGAAAAATGGGAGGGCACTGTGCCGTTCTCAAGGTATTGGCGCACATCCGTGTACCAAGACTTTGTGCTAGTAGTGGGGGAGGCTCGATCAACATTGTACACCTCAATTTCTTCCTCCCATCCTAAAATATATTCTTCTTCTTCCTTTGTGTTTACTGCTTCTGCTGCTAGTCAATAAAGACCATGACCCTTGATTGTGTGAACTGACTTGATTTCTAGATTGTATTCTTGCAACCCCATCATCTAGTTCACTCTCCTTTCACCCAACTCTCATTAAACAAGCAGTGATCTTAATTTCAATAGATAGGGTTGGAAATGCTTTATCACCTTGTATACCACATAAGTCTGTTTGTCCATGGTGGGGTAGTTATGCTCTAGTCCTTGCAGACTCACGCTCATGAAGGAGATAAGCCACTCATTGTTCAATTCATCCTTCTCAGTGAGTACAATGGTGAGAGAAGTGTTAGAAGAAAAAGTGTAGATCAAGAAATATTTATTGAATTATGGGCTCTACAATGTGGGTGCTTCTGGTATAGCCTGCTTAACAAGGGAAAACGAGTCCTTTTCCCTTTTATCCCATTTATAAACTACATCCTTCTTCACTATATCCTATATTGGTTTTTCAATCTAGGCATAGTCGGAGATGAACTTGCAGAGGAAATTGATTTTCCCCAAGAAGGATTACATGGCCTTCTTATTCATTGGGAAGGGAATCTGTGTGAATCTACTGACCCTGTCCAGGTTTACCTTAATCCCACTTTCGGCAATAATGTGGCCCAAGAGATTACCCTTGGACATTGCGAAGATACTTTTCTTGGTATTTAAGGATATCCCATACTTATGACATCACTTAAAAGTATTATTTAAGTAGCGTATGTGGTCTGACCTCTGTTTGGAGAACACTGTTACATCATTAAGATAGACCATTATGCTCTGCACAATCATTTTGTGGAAAGTGATGTCCATAGCACATTGGAATGTTGCACCAACGTTGATTAGCCCAAATGGAATTCATCTGAATGTGAATGTGACCCAATTCATTCAGAGTGTGGTTTTAAGTCTGTCAGGCTCTGAAACTAGAACCTGGTTGTATCTGGAATAACCATCTAACAAATAAAACATTTTAGACCCCGATACTGTTTGCAATATTTTTTCCATGGATGACATGGGATAGGTTTCCTTGTTCGAGGCATGATTGATATTTCAAAAATCTACACACGGGCAAATTTTCCCGGACTTCTTCCTCACTGAGACCAAATTTGAAACCCATTTTAAGTGCCGCACTACGTATAATATTGAAAAATGTGCAACAAGAAATGTTAAATTTAGAATGTGCTAAAAATAGACTTGCTAAACATAGCATGTCTAAAAATGGCAATTTGGCCAGTGAGGTCATTGGCCACATTGGGTGAGAGGTGAAACTGCTAAAAATAGAAAGTTCTAAAAATAACATTTCTGGGTCCCTTCCTATTTATAATAGTCCCTAGTCTATCTATAGGAAGTAAAATTAATTTTGGTCTTAACAACAGTTGGAAATATTGATTAATTAATTCAGTTGAGTTAATTAGTTAAGGAAATTTGAATTTGAAGTCTTTGTGAGCATGCACGAGTTGTCCCACTGATTGAGGAATTTATCCTTAATTTCCTCCATTGATTGAGGGAATAAGTATGAGTTCTATAATGAGAGAATCAGTTGACTTAGTTCTAACTAGTCAAGTCCAGTTA
>APFE030643674.1:39650-59847 GCA_000404065.3 Pinus taeda
GTTGAGGAACTAGTGTCCTCAAGGATTGCATAGTTGGACCATTGGTTATTTTGGTATGTTTGGAATTAATAGCATATGATTTTGCTATTATTTCCTAAGGAAACTACGTAAGGACCATAGGTAAAGTCTATATAAACAGGGCTTGGTTGGTTCATGAGACATATCTTCATATCTTCATAGTTCATTGAGAACTGGATAGCTTGAGAGCTAATTCTTTTTGTATTGTGAAGAAGATTTCCACTTGATTGATAATACATGGTTGGGGTTTTATCCTGGCGCTTTCCCCTGGATATTTCTTGTGTTTGTGTGATTATTTCTCTTGATCAATTATGCATGTTTCTACTTGATGTTAGTCATGAATTCGATTATGCTTCTGCTTAATGTTTTGTAGAAGTAGAACAAGTATCATGCTCTAGGACATTGCATATATCGGTTTGTTCTAAAGGTGAAATTTCTAAATATGATCCTGACATCCAAAAATTTTCTTAACTCTTTTTGAATAAAAGGCTCAAGTGTTGATACATTGGTGGACCTATCTGTCAGATGTTAAATGGATGATGACATATCTGAGTTCACCAATCACATGGACATGAGTTCTGTCTAGTTAAATAATATATGCATCTTTTTTGTCCCATTTCACATTGATTTTCTTGGCAATAGATAATGGCATTACATTCACCGATGCACTAGAATCAACCAAGCAATTGTGTACATTGAAATTAAAGATTTTGAAAGTTAACAAGGAATGCGGGCAGTGAGTATTTGCATCCGTCGTTAATTCATTAAGTACAAATTTGAGAGAACCAAAAGACTTACCATATCCCTTACTTGAAGAGGTAGCAATACTTGTAGAGGTATGCCCAAGTTCTTGTAAGAGGATGTCTCGTTGACTCATGATCTTTATTAATTCAAACATTGAAATATTCACACAAACCTTATTCATGTCATCAACTATGTTGTAGTCCACAAAAGGAAGAACGGCCGAAGTGTCATGGGATCTAACTTGGTTTGTGGCTTCCAGAGTGATGGTTATATCCTTATTGCTTGCGGAACACTTTTTTTTGAGACTGCTTTCCCAAACTTGCTCTAAGTGTCTTGCACTGAGTTGATGGTGGGATGATTTTTCTCAAAAAAATTTCTTTAAATTTCTGCTTCGACAACTCAATTGTAGTGGTTGGCCCTTGGCTTCTCAAGTTGTACCGGTTGTTCTGCTTCTAGGCTGGACTGTCGCTTGGAGGCTGCTTATCAGCAATACTCTTTTAGGCTGTGAGTATACAGTTAAACATGTTTACTGCATGCCCAACGCTTAGAGTCTCATTGACTGCAACAAATTCTTCCTTTTCTTCTGTAGGTTCAGACTTCTCTTCAGTCATTACTGAATCAACAAAGCTGCATAGAAGGCATGCTCATGGCTTGATTCCAATGTGGGCATGTTTTCTCTGAATGACGTTCTTGATGATATGAACAATATTGATCTCTTCCCAAGTGTTCAATGTTAAATACAACATTGGAGCTCTACACAGACTTTACCGGTTAGTCTTTACTACTGTCGAAAGTTATAGTCCTCCTGAATAGGTTGAACCTAGGAGGCTTATTGCTCATGGTGGTCTCGCTTGACCTCTATTTGAGATCTTACATTTCATTAGACAAAGACATGACAAGACGAGTCAATCTTTCAAGGTCAGATGGTTCTTTATCTTTGGCCCTGTTCACAGAGGCTTGAGACCTCTTACCTATGTCTTTAGAATCCTTTTTTGGTTCATAATCTAAAATGACTACGATTTCACACAAGTACTTATCAACAATGATAACCTATTCATAATTTTTTGTTAGTGTTTTTTTCACAGTTTGCTTCACAAATTGGTGCAATTCTTGTTGGCAAGGAAGAAGTGTACTAATATATTGTGATGGAGTCATGAGGTTTCATGTTTTCTGAAAATTTCTTCTAAAATGCAATTGAACCTTTGATTGAAATCTTTCACTTTTTCCTTT
The DNA here is from genome assembly GCA_000404065.3 of Pinus taeda. NCBI lineage: Eukaryota > Viridiplantae > Streptophyta > Pinopsida > Pinales > Pinaceae > Pinus > Pinus taeda. Next base: position 41,643 of record APFE030643674.1, read on the forward strand.
TCCTCCATCTTGAAATTACCCAACTCTTTGAATAACATGGTGGGGGTCTTATCATCGACAAATTTTTCAAGTAAGTTCTTCTTAAATCCCCCCAATTCTGGATGGAGTTTGGAGGAAGGCTATGATATCATACAACTACACTACCATCCAAGGTACATGGAAAAAATATACATGTAACATCATCATAACACACCTAAAGTGTTTGTAGATGTAGGTACAATTTGTCTAGATGGTCTTCGACCTTCACTATTTTATCAGGGTAAGATTTCATTAAGAGCTTCTTCAAATGCCTTGGCATCTTGTGTAGAACACCCAAAACTCAAAGTGGTCCCTCAGTCATCCAATCTAGATTTTGGTCTTCCACATCTTCTTCTTTGCTAAATGTATTAAAAATGTCACCGGTAAAATTCTTACGAGACACAATTATGGTTGTTATATAACCAACATATTTCCATTTGAGTTATATCCTACGAGCCATTAATCTCAAAATTATTTCTGGACACTTATAGAAACTGGATGTCTGGAGTTATATCTGCATCAACTATTTCACTCTCGCCGAAAAAGAATATTTCCAAAACAATATATAATGAAAATGATAATTTCACAATCTCACTTGGCCACAAAAGAACTTAACATAGAACTGAGCTGTAGATAGCATGTTTCACGAGGAGACATTTTCCCAAATGGGGGATGCATTCCCCCATTCTATTCTAGAAGGGTGCATAGGTACTCAATTTTAATTTACAGGGGTATTTTTTTTTTTTGCAGAGAATACTAGATTTTTGCAGGTCAAAATGGATATAAAACATTAAAACTTCGCAGTTTTTTATATATTTCGAGGTGCCATCCCCTAAAATTTGCGTGATCTCTTCAAATGCCTCCAAAACACATTCCCTCAATCCTCATATTAGCATGAAACATAACATAGATAAATGTTCAAAACCATTTATTTATATTCTTACCAAGTAATTATGTCATTTAGAAAATCTTCCCACCATTTTTGGTAGTTGATTGGAATGCATGCACTGCTGGAAGAATGACTCGAAATACAACAAGCTAGTTACCTTGTGTTCTTTGAGACAATTGTGAGTATAAAAAAAGTCAAATAATTGATTAGAGTATGTCTTGAGTCCCTTAAAATTATGACTCTCCTCTATCATCTAGATTGTATAAATTACCTATAACTATGCCAATATCAAAAAATTAACAACACTCTAATCATATATTCAATAAGATTCAAAACCATAAGAGCTTGAAAGGCCATCATTCATGAATAATAATATCTTCCATAATTGGAAGCCCCTACTAAATGATATTACAATCTTGAATAAAAGAATAATTTTGTTTCAAAGGTTTAGCCCACGTGCCAATATACATCCCATGCTTGCTTCCAATAAGGCTTTTGCAAGACCACATTGATCCATTCCATGGCATCACACATCGTTGTATCTTCGCAAGTATTTGTCACTTCATGATATTATCGACATAAATATATCACAACATCATCCATTGACATTGCATTCAAGCATGAATTGACCCTCTTGTTTTAAATACTTAGCCCAATATGGCTTGTGTTAATCAATTCCTATATCTAACCATGGCTTTTAGTTGTCATTATAATGCAAAACAAGATATTTTTCTATATCAAGATGATCAATCCCAAAATAATTCCCTAAACCAATTGAAAGATAAGAATATGTTGGAAACAATGTTAATACTAAGAAGGAGAGTGAGTCAGTGTTGAGGATAACTTTATTTTTTTTTCCAATTTATATTTAACATTAAATCTTTCCAACCATCCATACTAACATTAACTACATATCATGTGGCAGAAACATAAAATCAACACATGAACACATACACTGTGAGAAACATACACATGAACATTGAGGTTTAACGTGGAAACACTTATGGGAGAAAAACCACCAAAGCTTGTTTGTTATTATGAGGTAAATAAGAGCACCTAATCAATTACATCATTTTTTTTTGTGAGACAACACTCATAGGAAGCACCAAATCCCTTAGATTGTGCACTAGCACCCAATAGAAAGAAGCACCAACTCCCTCCTTTTGTAGACACCTGATCAACTTACCAAAAGCACCATGTGAAGCACCAAATTCACAAATTTATTGCAAGAACCAACTTGCATCTCCTTGGATTTATGCAAGCACCAACTTGTAGAAGGAACCAACCCCCAAGCCTTCCTTAGACACCCACTAATATTGAAGCACTAATTTCTTGTATGCAGGTTCCAATCCACACTCTAAAGGAGCTAATGTTCACTATAGATTTTAGCTACTTTGCCTGATATCAACTCTGTTCTCCTCTGTAACCTTTCCTCTACTTAACCCACACTACACTTTGTTCTTTGTTGACTCTGCAACAACCCATTGTTCTTCTCAACAACATCCACCAATACGCACCTCTCTTTGCACTCTGTCTACTCTGCAACAACATACACTCATCTCACGTCCCTCTTCCCTCAGTAGCACATACTCAGCTCTTGACCTCTTCTATTCCATTTGACCTCTCATAGTAGCACATGCACACACTAGGCCTCTTCCCTCTACATAGAAAATCTTAGCCTCTTCTCTACAACACAAAAACACTTGGCCTTTTTCAGCAATGCACACACAAAAATATTTCCACACAACTCACTAGCAACAATGCTATGTCCCCCCCATTGCACAACTACAATCTTGGGTTTTGTTACTCTGCAACAAAGGGAATGTTGTTGTCTCTGCTACCATCCACACAATGTTTTCAAGCATAATTTTGCATGGCTCTCCATGTTGTTTTTCCATCACAGTGCAAGGCCACTGCAACCATATTAAATAAAGAATGGGCCCCCGAGCATTTTTCTCCACTCATCTACTCAAAGCTGCAGCTACAACACAACCAATTTGGAGAATGGGAACATATGTGATTCTCCATACTGAGAATTAAATCTTAGTCAACCTACACACTCAAGGAGACTCTCCAAGCATATTAGTTGCTCATGAAGTTAGAAATGTACTTCAACATGGCTTCTCTAAGCTTAGTATGATATTCATTCAATTCTTCTATCTCCGAGGCTTTTTTCATCTACATTTAATTCAATGCAGAGTGCTAGTAAGATTAGGGATGGATTTCTTCAGTTGATTATAGGCCCATTAATATTCTCTACAAATCATGGTCCTTGTTGCCTTGACTCAATGATATCTGCAGTCACCATTACTCTAGTGAAACCATCTCTTTTTCACACATTTACGTGGCTATTCTAGGCTTGCTTATCCCAACTACGACCAAGTCCAATTTGGAACATAGTCACAAAGAGATGCCGACTCATCCATGCCATTAAATATAAGCTGTTATATGAGTTGGATCCTGGAATCCCTAGTACCCATAACTTCTTTAAATATAATTCCACAAGAGTTACAACCTTCCAGGCTTCCAAGAACCGACCCACCTATTCCTTTGCACCTTTACCTTGGCTCATCTACTTGTTCTCCTTCAAAGGACCAGGTGGCATGATCTACGACTAAGCCTCTAGGTGCTAGACCTCTCTGCTGCCCTGTGGGGGCTAAAATCCTTTTATAACCTTCTCCATATCCTTGGTCACAAAACAACACAAAAAATTGTCTTGGGCTTATTATTAGCCTTCAGATTTATCCTTCGAGATTACGTGTCAAGGTGGGACGGCTCATTGTATGCATTGGAAAATCAAAAACTCGCGAGGATGACATGTGGTGCCACTGCTTCTAAAGCCTATGAGAGATTATTTTTCTTTATAGACTTCCGCGCCCTTGGTCTTCATTAATTCTAAGAACCACATCCTAGTAATAAGGTCTGAAGCTCCTATCCTGACACTTCCACAAAATTATTTTAACAAAATGTTACGAGATTTATGACCTCTAAGGTATACTCACTACCAGGGTGAGGTCATGCTGATGTCATCCGTGCCAAGTGTCGACCTGTAAGAGGTCCATGTGTCATCCATATATGGGCCTTTTGGCTACCCAAAAAACAAAAAAAAGTGCTTGCCATGTGTCCAACATTATGTCATGCTGACATCATCTCCTACTAATAATATGCTATCACCTGTCTTGTTGGAGGAGAGGGAAAGGATCCCTTGATCCTTGGTTTTGCAAGAAATTTCCTTTGTAAATGGTTTTGTGCCCAAAGTGAGCTACCACCAACCCTAATGCTTGAAGCCCTTAATACCAACACTTTTAAGAAATTCTTTTAACACAAAGTTATGGGGCTCTTTACTCTCAAGATTCCGACCCTCTAGGCTTTTGACCTTCCAGGATTTGTTCTCATGACCCCAGCTTACTAAAATCATTTAACACCTTTTAAATAAATCTCCAGGCTTCGACATTTTAGGGTTTTGGGCATTTGGGCTTCTAGGCCTACTACCCTGACTCAATGCCATCCCATTACTCTTTTAAATAATCCTCTGGTCTTCTGGGCCTTCTGGGGTTCCTGGAACTGCTCCTAAGGACTTCAGGTCCAAACTTTGTTTGACCATAAATTTTTATCTAGAGGGCGATTTGGAGACTTCTAGATACCTTTGGAAATCATTTTCAAATCCATGTCCAACTTATTCATAAACATGAGAATATGATAAAATATCTTAATGCAAAAATTCCTTCAAATCATGAGTCCCCCAACCATCATAGTTATCACATTATGGCTTCTCCAAGAAGCATCCTACTATGATGATTCTATACAAGAGATTGCAGTAATCATGGGGAATGCTCCTGAGATTGACACATCAAGCACATAAATTCTGACCCAATTACCATCACAACTAGGCTAGTGGACATCAAAGCCAACATTTGTTGTCACAAACATCCATACTAGTCTAGTTGACATCAATTCCAACACTCTTGTTGTCACTAGCAATTAGACACTACCAACTTTCTATCACATATCCTAGCATGAATGTTGACATTATTGCCAACAGAGTTGCTACCACTAGCCATCCAGATAATGTCAACTGTCCAACAATCTCCCCCTTTGGCATTGATGGAAACACCTCATCACTTCTCCAAGTGATGACCAATTCTCATGTTTCTTCCACAATTCTCTTTACATGAGCCATCAATGATTTCTCTTTTCTTCTCGGGCCATCACAACTTACACTCTAATGAGCTTCTCTCCCCCTTTGACATCAATGGAAAAGGGACATAAACTTCTTCTTCTCCCTCTTACAATCAATGATTGAGGGTCTGGCTGTTGATGTGAAATCTGCTCTATAGACTTCCCTTCAAGGGATGATATCTTCATGATGGAGCACTTGAATTCTACCATTCAAACCCAACTACAACCATCATGGGAAAAGACACCTGCAAAACAAGACACTAGTGAAATATGACTTGTGTCTTCTTATATCTTTTGCTACTGCTTTAGGAACCAAACATACATGATATGCTCCCCCTAACTGTATAAGCTACTTATGCTTTGAATTTCTCTAGTTCTAAGTGCCTTATGGCTGTTGGCTGTATACTCTCTTTGCCAATGCATCTTTTGTACCAATTAAAAGAAACTAATACCAATTTAAAATTTTTCATGGTATTGCTACTGCATGCAAATACCAACCATTAGTGATGCACTTTATGATTACTCTTCACTACTGTTGCTTCTTGCTCCTTCAAATATTTTGCTCACTTCTCCTAAGAATCTTAACCTCTTCTCCCCCTGAGATCATACTCCTACAGATAGGGATTGCTACACAAATAATACCAATTGCACCATGAAATTGATACAAATTGGATGTTGTACCAGGTAACCTTCCAAGGTTTCTTCTAAAAATAAATGTTCATTCACATGAAAAGACTACTCTATATGAACCCAAGGCTACCAATTGACATAAAAATACCAATTGACAACTCAGGGACATGTAAATCTTGTATAAATTGTGTTCACGAAAACAAGATTGTTAAGCATAATCAAATTTTCCACTTAAATGAAATAAAGGTATTTACCCAAGGTGAAAACCTTTCATTTACTCAATATTATTTCTTCTAGAGGTTGAAAATGATTTCCTTCTACTGCTTACTAAAGAAAATCCCCCTGAGCCAATGCTCTCTGATCTCCTGCAACTGTTTCCTTGCATCTACATGGGGAAAGGTCCTATGGACATGACTTGTTTGAGATCTTGTTTTCATTCCACACTTTTTCTGTAGCTCATCTTCTTTTCACAACATAAAATGTTGTTTTGCACTCCCACTGAAACCATGTTGATTGCACTCTCCCCTCTCTTTCAATGTTGATACATTTGAAATAAATAAATACATTATTATAATCAACACGAGGACTAAACCATACCTTCAACAATTAGATGCATCTCTCTATCTATTCCTTCAAGCTTCTTGCATCTGACTTATTCGAATTCCCTTGAGTCCATTATCTTCCTTCAATAAAGAGAAATAGAGGTTCTGCTCCCCTTGAGCAGATTGTACTCCTTCTTCACCCAAATATTCTTTGGTTGAGTCCAAATAGTAGCATTTATTTCCAACTTCTCCTTCTTTTCTTCAATTTTGGATTTTTCTTGGTTGCGGAGTGCTAGAGGACACTTCTCCTTCATCTCCTCTTTCTTTGCCCAAATATTTTTGTAGGCTTTTTTATTTGTTTGCAAGAGAGAAGTAATTGGTACCCGAATCTTGCACTCATTACAATTGGTACTTAGAAAGGATTTTACCACAAGAATATGAGAATCATCCTTCTTAATTTTTCTTTAAAGAAGAGTCAGTGCCTTGATGATTTCTCCTTCCATTTTTAAACATGCCCCCTTTACACAAAGTGCTTAAGACAAGCTCAAATCCCTTTGTTGTCTTTAATGGTCACGTTGCTACATCAACATGCATATTTTGAGAGGCATGCTTTGCCTTGCTATACCTGCAATTTGCTGACTTATGCCCAAAATTTCCACAGTTGTAGCATTTGACATGGCTTAGGAAAGGGGAAAAAGGATTGATATACTTATCAACGTTCCTATCAAGACCTCTTCTACTTCCAACATGATTTCTCTTGCTACAACTCCACACACTCTATTTTCTTGCATGCCATCTACAATCCATGACTTTATGTCCAAAATTATTGCAGCAAAACCAATACCCATGAAAAGGATTTTGATAACATAAGTTACCTTTTATTTGAAGGCCCTTTCCTTGAGGAGGAAATGACCTCTGTTGGTTCTTCATGTGCCTTCCATGGTAGTTTTCATTGCTTCCTTGCACTCTTTCTTGCCGCCGCTTAGCTCTCTTCTCCTGCTCTCCTTATTGTTGCTACTTACCATTCTACTGCTGCCTTTTCTTCTCTTGTTGCTATTGCTATCCAACAACTTCTTTTCCTTTGTTTTTGTTGGAATATTTAACTTCCTTTTTTGGGTAGTTGACCCTTCAGCCTTTGCTTTCTTGGATTTTGATTCATCTTTGAAACCCAAATTTACCATGATGAGAGGGATCTTTGCTTAACAAACATCTCATCCAAGGCCTTTTTGCTCTCCTCAAGCTTATGATATTGAGAAAACTCTTTATTTGACCTTTCTAAGTCTTGTCTCAATGAGACTACTTCAACTTATAGTCTCTCATATATAGCTTCTCTTTCATTTAGCTGATTGTTCAACATGTCATTTAGCCTGCTAGACTCTTCTTGTTGAGCATTAAGTTTGACTATTGTTTTTATCAACTTATTGTTCTCAAACTCATATTCCTGAAAATGCTCCTTCTACTTGAGATTAGCCTATGAGAGATCCTTGATTTCTTTTAGAGCATATATCAAATTCTTTCTAAAGTACATCCTTTCATATAGATCCTTTTCTTCGCTATTAGAGGTGCTAGCTGAGATACCAAAAGATATAAAATTCTCTCTGTGTCCATGGAGTATTCCATAGGTTTGAGGGGTATCCCTTCTTCATAACTACTAGGGGTACTCTTATTTTATCCTATGGATAAGCACCCCTAGGATGTCTCTTGTTCCACTGAGATACCCTCATTGGCTATTTCTACAAATATATATCTCTCTTCATAAAAACTAGATTTATGACTGTCTTTATCTTTAGAAAAGGAATACATACATCTAGTATCTAAATGATCTATCTCTTTACAATTATCACAAAACAATAACTTACCTTCAAAGTAGCATGGCCTCTCATCTAGGTCTCTTTCTTCACCATCCTTAGAGTGAAGATCAATAGTTTTCTCACTGGAATAAAGATATTCCATCTTTTGGGCATCTTTTCATTGATATTCCTACTTCTTATTCTTCCTTTTCTTCTTATCATTATTAATAGCCTTCACAAATTAAGGTTTACTTCTTGAGAAACAAGATTCATCAATCTCCTTTGTTGTTATGTTGCTTTCTCTTCCATATAGACATTGCATTCTATGCAACATTTATTTTGTTGTCTCACAATGCCTCACTTTATTAGCATCTATCTTAGACATCCATTTCATGATAATCTCCTTGGATTATGCATTGAACTCATTCTTCTCTCAATATTGTACAAGCAACCAAATATAGTCATTGATTACCATTAAACACGCTCCCATTATAATCCTCCAGAGCTCATAGTTTGATCCATTCAAATGTGGAACTCCCTCTGGTGTTAGCTAAACTCGATTAGCGTTGTTTCCCTTTGATTTACCTTTGATCGGTTAAGCTATTCCTCAAGGAACCAGGCCCCAATACCAATTGTTGGAAACAATGTTAATACTGAGAAGGTGGGGCGGGGGGCGGGGGGGGGGGGGTTGAATCAATATTAAAGCTAACTTTAAACTTTTTTCCAATTTATGTTTAACATTCAACCTTGGAAACCACCCATACTAACATTAACAATATATCACATGGAAGCAACATAAAATAAACACATGAACACATACACCATGAGCAACATACACGTGAACATCGATATTTAACGTGGAAATCCTTCTGGGAGAAAAACCACCAAATTAGCTTATTTGTTATTATGATGTAAATAAGAGCACCTACTCTATTACATCAAATTTTTTGTTTGTGAGCCACCATTCATAGGAAGACCCAAATCCCTTAGATTTTTTGCTAGCACCCTCTAGTAGGAAGCACCAATTCCCTCCTTTTGTAGACACCTGATCAAATTACCAAAAGAACCATGTGAAACACCAACTTCATGGATTTATTGCAAGCAACAACTTACAACGCCTTGGATTTATGCAAGCACCAAATTGCAGGAGGCACCAAACCCCAAGCCTTCCTTAGACACCCACTAATATGGAAGCACCAACTTCCTGTATGTTGGCTCCAACCCACACTCAAAAGGAAGGAATGTTCAATGTAGATGGTAGCTACTCTTCCTGATATCAACTCTATTATCCTCTGCAGTCTTTCCTCTACTCAGCCCACGTTGCACTATGTTCTTTTCTCACTTTTCAATAGCCCACTATTATTCTTAACAACATCCACTAATACACACCCCTCTCTACACTTTGTCCACTCTGCAACATCACACACTCATCTCACAACCTTCTACTCTCAACAACACATACTCAACTCTCAACCCCTTCTATTCCACAAGATCTCTCGATCTCTCACATTAGCATAGGCACACACTACGTCTCTTTCCTTTGCATAGGCACTTTCAGCCTCTTCTCTACAACACAAGAAAACTTGGCCTTTTTTAGTAATGTACACACACAAATATCTACACATAGCTCACTAGAAACAATGTTTCTTCTCCCCCATTGCATAACTGTAACCTTGGGTTTTATTCCTCTGCAACATAGGGAACAATGTTGTCTCTTTTGCCATCCATAGAATGCTTTCAAGTGTTACTACTTTACATGATTTTCCATGTTGCTGTTACATCATGGTGTAAGGGCACTGCAACCCTATTAAATGAAGAATGGGATCCTCAACATTTTTCTCTACTCAACTACTCAACAACTGCATATACAACATAATTAATTTGGAGAATGGGCACCTTTTTTATTCTCCACACTGAGAATTAAATCTTAGACAACGTGCACACTCAAGGAGGCTCTCCATGAAAATTAGTTGCTCATGGAGCTCGAAATTTACTTCACCATGGATTATCTAAGCTTGTTCTAATCTTCATTCAATTCTTCTATCCTTGAGGCTTTGTTCTACATTTAATTAAATGAAGAGTGCTAGTAATATCAGGGATGGATTGCTTTATTTGATTACAGACCCATTAATCTTCTCTACAAATCATGATTCTCATTGCCTTGACTTAGTTATCTCTGTATTCGCCATTACTCCAATGACACTAACTCTTCTACATGCATTTACTTGGCTATTCTAACCTTGCTTATCCCAACTATGACCATGGCCAATTTGGCACATATTGCAAAGAGCTTCTGACTCATCCATGCCATTAAACATAAGCTATTATATGAGTTGGATCTCAGAAGCCTTGGTACCCGTAAATTCTTTAAATACAATTCCACAAGAGTTATGGGCATTTGAGAACTGTCCCACCTAGGGCTTAGTACCTTTCCCTTGGCTCCTCTACTTGTTCTCCTTCATAAGAATAGGTGGCGTGACCTATGGTTAAGCATCTAGGCACTAGACCTCTCTACTGCCCTATGGGGGATAAAATCCTTCTATAACCTTCTCTACACCCTTGATTGCACAACGATGCAAAAACCTATCCTGGGCTTATTCTTAGACTTTAGCTTTCTCCTTTGGGATTATGTATCAAGGTGGGACCGCTCATTGTATGTATTGGCCAATCAAAAGCCTGCTGAAATGACATGTGGTGCCACTATTTCTAAAGTCTTATAGAGCTTATTTTCCTTTATAAACCTTCATGCCCTTGGTCTTTGTTAATTCCAAGAAACATGTCTTGGCGCTAAGGCTTGAATCTCCCTATCCTTAGGCTTCCACAAAATTCTTTTAACAAAAGGTTACAAGGTTTCTGAACTCCTGGGTATGCTCACTGCCAGGGTGAGGTCTTGTTGATGTCATCCATGCCCTGTGTTGACCTGTGAGAGGTCCATGTATCACTAATATATGTGCCTTTTGGGTACCCTAAAACACCAAAATTGTTTTCCATGTGTCCAACATTATGTCATGTTGACATCGTCTCCGACCAATAATATTCTGCCACCTATCCTGTGGGAGGAGAGAGAAAGGGTCCCTTGATATTTGGTTTTGCAAGCAATTTCCTTTGTAAATGGTTCTATGCTCGAAGTGACCCACTGCCAACCCTAATACTCAAAACCCTCAATCCCGATGCTTTTAAGAAATTATTTTAACAAAAAATTATGGGGTTTTGACCTTCTAGGATTCTGACCCATCAACCTTTTGGTATTTGTTCCCGTGACTCCAACTTAATGTAATCCAATAAACTTCTAATCTCAGACCTTTTGGGCTTTTTGGATTTCAGGATCTCCTACCATAACTCCATGCTTTCTATCTTCCACATTTTCAGGCTTTCGGGCCTCCAGGGTTCCAAGCATTGTTCCCACTACCCCAACTCAATGCCATACCTAACTGTTTTAAATAATCTTTCAGGCTTCTGGGCCTTCTAAAGTTCTGAGCACTTCTCCTAAGGACTTCAAGTCCTAACTTTGTTTAATGATAACTTTTGATCCAAAGGGCTATTTGGAGACTTCCACATATTGTTGGAAATATTTTTCAATGCCCTATCTAACTAAATCATAAATAAGAGCATATAATAAATATCAAAATGCATAAATTCCTCCAAATCCTAAGTCCCCCAACCATCATATTCATCATATTATGGATTCTCCAATAAGCTTGCTACTATGATGATTCTCTACAAGAGATTGCAGTAACCATGGGGACTCCCCCTGAGCTTGACACATCAGGCACATCAATGCTGGCCTAGTTACCATCACAACTAGGCTTGTGGAAATCAAAGCCGACATCTTCTTCCACAAACATCCATGCTAGTTTGGTTGACATCAATTCCAACACTCTTGTTGTCACTGGAAATCAGAAACTACGAGATGTCCAACACATCTCCTAGCACAACTATTGACATCAATGCCAACACACTTGTTGCCACTAGCCATCCAGGTAATTCCAAACATCCAAAAAAATATTCCAGGCGATGGGTCATATTTTATAATGTAATTAGAATTGCAGGAAATGTACCAAATCTCCATGGAATATTTTACCTATTTTTCTATGGAATGGTGACAAAACAACATTAGTGGATATTTAGAAATTGAAATACTTCAACTTGTGAACATGAAGCACCACACAGTACAATTCATATAATTTTTCAAGGGATTTGTCCAAATATTCAATTTAAAACATAAAGAAAATTTACCATCTGTATCCATCTCATATAAAATTTGGTCAGGGCTTGCTTCCTCCATTGTTGCAGATCAATAATATTCAATATAGACATCCATGCACACAAAATTCCATCAAAACCATTTGGAAAAGCTTTGAAGAGTTAAGGGACTTCCTCAAATGATGAAACATTCAAAAATATCCATGGTACCATTTACCTTCCCATGAAAACCAATACACCAAACAGGTTTTAGGTCCCTTTGCACAACCACATCATCATCTAGAAATAACACTCTCTTCAGACTTGGAAAAATTTTAGGTAGCCAAAAGTGAGGATGGTTGAAGGTAGACAAGTATTAAAGCTTCTTATTTGAGTTAGATGGATCATTAGAAAATTTAGTGGGGCTTTCTATAGCTTCAAAAGACTCCTCTGATGATAAAGAAACCATCACATAATTGGTAAAATGGCAAAGGTTAAATCATCCAAATTTTGAACATGGACAGTTGCATTGCTATAGGTGTTCTCCAGAAACCAAAATTTTATTGAAACATAGTTTTTTCTATCTGTAATAAAATGGAATACATTCTTCTCTGACTCTTGCGTGATAATGAAGAACAACATATAGTGAGAGTTTGGACAAAAGCTACCATCCCATATATTTTAGTATCAAATATGAAACCATAGATAAACCAAGAAACTAAGTTTTTACCTTAGCATGAACAAAAATAGAATTAATAACCACATATGCTGCAAGGATATTAGTAGAGTAAATGATGTAATGATAAAGACTTGAGTATTCCAAGTTCTTGCTTAATGGTAATTTGATGTTTCTTTGATAAGTTTGAAAATATTTTACAATCAATATCATTGAAAGGTAATGAAGATTTTGTGGCATTGTTTGGACACAAAATTGGTAGAGGAAGACACTTTGTTTTATGTGTAAATGATCTTCATCCTCAATAAGGTATAAGATTTGTCCTAACATTTTTACCACATTATTCCAATCAACAAGGTAAGTTTTTTCTTTTGCTATAACTCCTTCCATGGTATTTTTCTTGTTCAGTGCCCTACATAAATAAACCCAATCCAAGTCACACTGCAAGTTCAAAAGTTGACAAAAACTTGCTATATGAGCTAAAGAGTAGGGATAATTACTAAAAAGTTATATTTCAAGAATATAACAAGGAATTGAACTCTCTGGAAGATCAACATCTCTAGTCACCTCACTTAGCATATGCTCAACTTATTGGATGTGCTTCCTTAGATCTTGTTGAATTTTCTCATGATTGTGGTGTTTTATAATGCTTCGATAATAAGATATTGCAAGAAAGAGCCGTTTTTTCAACAATATCATTGTTTCACATGTATCAATTCTCTATATGTAGTAACTTCCAAGAGCCACTTCACAAGATTTGTCTGAGTCCTTAGAGAGGCCATTGACATTGGAATTCTTTTAGAATCCTTGTGAGCTAGTTTTTCACTATGCAGAAAGACTTTAGCAGTTCATAGTGAGTGCTCATATGACTTTAAGACTTCTGAAATTCTTCTATAAAATCCAATCAAAATTTTCCAATCATTTTCTAGTCATAGGTATAAGTATACATAATAAATTTTTCTTAGTTGCTCCTACTAGCATATGCTCATAAGCTAAAGGTAATGGGCCCCCATTCAATGGACAATTGAATGGGAAGGTATTTCTCCTATGATTTCCCTTCCTATGAGTGTGATAAGTATTGATCCAATGAGTGTTACAATGTCCCTATTCTTTTTGGAAGGGTTAGACAATTATTTTTGTCATTTTTTAATATATAGGGGAAACCGAAAAAAAGCAATATGCCTTACAGGTAATGATTTCTACAATAATCTAAATGTTGACATTACATGAACCTTGGGGCTTTCATCACCAATTTTCAAACTATCACCCAAGCAAATGTAAAAGGTGATACATCAATTAGGAAGGGCAATTTTTTTAAGATCCCTACTTAAAAGTTCGAGACAAAATAATAGTTGCAATATGTTGGGAGAAACCATAGTAGGAAAATCCATGTATATATGTAAATATTTCATTAATGATGGATGACAGGTGCACATAATGTGTTTCAATGTTGCTAGCTAGACTGCTATTCGAACACCATAAACATATGTCCTATAAGACCGTGAAAACACTGTTAACAAATTATTCCGATTTAAGTTGATATAGAGCGTACAACACAAAAAAAAATGAAAATCCACTTGAGTTTGTACTTTTAACAATTGGATTAATTTTCAAGAATTGAGAGGATGAAGCCACAACTGGACTAAGTTCCGCTTTACTCACCTGGGTGAGAAGGCAAGAAGACATGATCCTCAATGCTTTCATTATTTTGGAACTTCTTTTATGAATTTTAGAAAGGGAACCTACAACCGCAGGGATGTTTACAAGTTTATTCAAGGTGTTTTTGAATGTTGCCTTCATCCTGCTCGATATCATTTGGAGTTAATCAAATCAAATGGCTTAAAGCCTATAATGCCTTCCAAAGACAAGAAAACAGATTAGACTTATGGGTAAGAGCTGAGCCTAGAAATCCAGTGCAGTTGTGGAAGAAACATAGGAACCTCATGGGGACTCCAGGCATGATTGAAGCATTAGGACCCATTCATACAACAATTAATCGGTAGGGAATATAATACTTTTTGACTATTAAAGACCTTGCCATTGATGCAACTAAATTTCGATATCAGATCCCTAATTCGAATATCTAACTCAGGGAACCATTTAATTATGAGAACTTTAAGTTAGCTACTGATCGCTTGAATATCTATGGTGAATTTATCTTGAGAGCAGGGCCATCTTGGTTAGGATATAGGTTCCAGAGTTCGATTATTTGGCACCTTGCACCTAGATACCAAGCCCTGTATGAGATGCCTGAGGGTCAGACAAGCCATCTTTTTGAACACCTAGTTAGGCATCATGGCTATAGACCACCACATGAGATCCCATCTCCAGCCTACTCTCTCACTGCCTTACATGTCAACTATAATGTTTTCATGAGGGCATGAAAAAGGATAAGCAGGGGGGTGTGTGGAGTACTAAAGAAGGTATGTTTTTGTTGATTATTTTGGCATCTTTTCATTAAAACTCATAGCCCCTTTGCATCATGAACTAGGTAGATAACAAGAAATCATGACAAAATCTGTGGGATTTATATGCAACACAAAAACACTGAAAATTGCCATTTTTATGGAGGAAAAGGGAAAAACGAAAGATTACCGTTCCAAAGAAAAAGACATGGCCAAGTTAACTACTGTCCCTTTGTCGGGGAACCACATGCAAACAAGGCGATCCAAATTAAAGCATATCAGCCAAGGAAAGGAAAAGGAGATATCAACTCGGCGCAAGAAAACAAATGGATAATTGGGAATTAACAGTTTGGCGAATCCCTCAGGATCCTTTGATCCTAAGGGATCGCTGCCTTAACTATTTTTGCATCATTGATATCTCCGCCTTAGCTATTATAAAAAGGGGCAGCACCGCTAGCCCGGGGGGGATCTGCTGTCATTTTTGTATGTAACTTTTCTTTGTATTTGAGACTTTGATCATTGACTCTCATAGAGAAGTAATTCGTTGTAACTCTGTTTTAATGATTTAATATAAACCTGGTTGTTGTTTCATCTTTGATCGTGGAATAATCTCAAGCGGTGTGTCCCTGGAGGCTAAGGGCCCAACCCTGGTGGAAAACTTGCTCCTGTACCATTATCTTTCGTTTGTGCGTGGTTTTCATTATCAGCTTTGTTCGGTAATTTGATATGTTTTGTCATTTCACATCACGGTTCTATTATGCTTGATTTATGTTCGACTGAGCAATATTGTTCTCTATGACAGGAATGTTGTATTGTTCATTCTAATGCTGTAGCGCATTGCTGTTCCTTTAACCATTGATATAATATTGCTGGTCTTTATGGAATGTTATCGCTGTTCAATTACAAAGTAACCATGCTATAACATTCATAAGTTGGTATTGTTGTATTCATCTATGGTTTACATTTAATTACGATTGCTATTCAAATAACATTGTTGTTCCATTACGAATTACAATCATTATTCTGTATAACTATGATTGGTATTGGTGGTATCGAAATCAGATTATTGCTTTTCTCAATATTAAGGCATGCTGTGTGTGTTATTTATCTTGGTTTATGTTAGGGTCCCACCCTAACCCCCTTATCTATGTAATGGGACCACGTCATAGTCAAGAGTCAATAAAGCCCATATTAATAATTGTAAGTGGTTAATCCGCAATTAATAACGGAACCACAGTTAGTTGCAAATGGGCAGTGTATTAGATGATGGTATTAGTAAACAACAGTATTGGCCCGTGGTATTGCACGTAGAATCATATATAAAAGGATAGAAACATCTGTGAGGAGCAATGTGTCTTATTTTGATAATCGAGCTCTGCCCTATGGGGTTGCCCCCTCGAAGAGGCAAGTGAACATTACTCTCTGAATAATAAAATCATTGCTATTCTGTGTTCTGGGTATCTCTTCTTCGCATATTCTGTGTTTTGGGTCTCTTTTCTTCGCATATTCTGTATTTGGGTATCATTTGCAGGTTAAGAGCATAAAAGTGGTATCAGAGCACTTTCCAGGGCCAGTGGGATCTCCATTTAGTAGAAAATTATTTTTTGGCTCGAGACGTGTTCCGGTGTCTTTAAACCACGGGATCTGTCATTGAGCACATAAATCTGCGGATTTGGGGAGGCATGCACGTAGGAAATACAAGAGGTGGTCACGTCTGTTGGACTCCCTTGTAACCCCTGTGGGTACCCCTCGAGTAGTAGTGCATTAGACAGAAACCGCGCACGGACTGTCTTCCACGTACCTCTAAGTATTCGGAAGCCCCATAGGCTCCCTGGAAAACCTCGCCATAGATAAACCAGCGTCCGTCTTGCGGCTACAGTACCCGAGAATAGCACCAGAGAGATTACTCGCCGCGTATGATAGGTAGTCGGGTGTAAACGGCTAAGGGTACGGTCGACCCTCCTTAGTTAGAGCCCTGAAACATTGGGCCGAGTACTACTGCCAGAACCTTATGTATATTGCGATCTGTAGCACTTGACACTCCTCAAGACCCTAGTTTCCTTTTTAATAATCATCTCTTCTAGATCCACTTGAGCAAAGGAGTGCAGTAGCAGCAGACATCAGTCCCAATCAGCCAGTTCCAATCTATTAGATTCATCAGATCTGCAGAAGCAGTCAGTTCAGCCGTCCAGCGCTACCCGATCCGCCATCCAGATCTCTCAGATCCACTAGACCAGAGGCGTTGTGAAGGGTTCCTATACCAGGGTATAATTTTCACAGGACTTTTGCCCGCATTGACATTTTGAGGATTTGGCGACTGCAGTATTGATCAAGAAGGAGTAAAACTCCATTAGGAGTAAAAAAAAAAAAAAGTCTGAGATCTTCCGGGACGCTTTTTGGTGATATAGCCCATTAATCAGGACGACGAGCTTGGTAGCATGGTGGTACCAATTCAATTAATTGTGAAAATTTTTGGCGGTCCCAATTTTTCATCAGGTCGGTGTATGGTAGCAACTAGAGCTCAAGCGATGGCCAATGAAAGGATGGACAAACTGGAAGAAAATGTGAACGAAATCCAAACTCAGCTTCGTAGACTAGATCTGGAGAGAATGCACAGATAGATTAGCAGACTAAGTATCCAGATACAGAATTTTATGGCAAAAGGCAAGGAGGATTTTATGTCAAACGACAAAGAGCAAGCCCACGAGGAGGGGTATAATGGCCATGAAGGCAATTACGCTGAATCTAGGCACTCTCCTCACGTCTGGCACACCCATCCACCACCCAGTCAGCGACCTCCCAAGTTAGATATGCATAAATTTGACAGTTCTCACACGTCCGCATGGCTAGCACAAATGGAGCAGTATTTCAAATTGAATCATATCCTAGATGAT